>KZ345140.1:193796-212173 GCA_002352805.1 Teladorsagia circumcincta
TTCATGTTTTCGACACTTATTCGAGTAAGCACCTGCTCACAGCTATTCTAACACCACTGACGTTGGTTAAGTGTATTATTTGTAAATGGATTCTCCTACTCCCAGCGTTCAATTACAAGAATAGAGCTAACTTCACACGTCTGCCACGTCCACGTCTGCCTTTCGTCAGTAACATAGCGACAACCCTATGTGTCGCGTCAAACACTCGGCCTCCACGTTTCGACAAGGTCCTCACTCGGATGTGTCAAAACTAAAACAGGAGCCTCTACTTGGTCAAAAACACGATTTGCAAAACAGATCGCAGCAACGGGATTCGAACCCACGACTTAAATAGTGATAAGCGAGAGCTTTATCACTGCACCACGGCAGCACAACTTCATCATCACGAGCACGCCTCATCCACAAGCCATCATTCGAAGCCAACTTCAACTGCTCATAACTTCCTTGACAGGTTCGTTTCGCAATTTTGGTTTCCGTATTTCTAACTAGGGTCCCAGGCTCTATCGATACATCGGGGTCTCGACTCAAAGTTCCACGGGGAGTTCAATGCCTTCCCTCGTAAGTATTTTGTCTGTGAACAAATATCATGCATCGAATGTGAGGATAATTTAGCGGTGGAATAGCGTTCGATGCTAACAGTGTTGAAAGAAAATACCCAGTACTCATTGTCGTATTTATTTACCTATTTCAAATACAACATTAAAATTCTTGAGAACTCTGTGGGAGTGTAGCGGTCGATTGGTATTTTAGACTGACGATCCCAACACAAATGAAACGACTTTGAAAAGAATCCGACTTTTAGGAAACGGTTTTGATAGAGAACTCTATGCTCTTGCGCGTATCGTTGTTATTAGTTCTTGTCAGCTGTTGTCTTTTTGGGTCCTCCACCAAATACGCTCCCGTCCCACCCTACACAGCACTTATTGGAACTAAACTGCCACTGCTGCTTACCAGGAAAGCCTTTCAGGACATGGAGCGCTTTTTCGAAACGGTTTTTTTCCATTTCATAGAGACACGTGCAGGGAGCACAAAACCGAGAACAATTTTTTCTGAGCGACTCTGGGAATGCTGGAAACATGACGATACCATGGCTTGTGGTTCGATCCCCACTAAAGACAAATTTTGCAATTCTCTGTTTTCCGCTTTCTTGGGCTCATATGTGTCTAATCTTAGTCCTTGTACAAAATGCTTCCATTACGCAACCCTTCACCGCTACAAATGCAGAAGTTCTGCTAAAAATACAGAAATTCGAATTGCAAAGGAGAAATTCTTCCCTTTTTTCTGGCCATCGCAGGGCCGCTCAGCAAAAATGATTAACAGTTTTACGCTTCACGCACGTACCCCGATAGCAAGCAACACACCGTTTTGGAAAAGCGCTCCATGACCTGAAAGGCTTTCCTGGTTAGACGCGCCCTTCAAACTTTGTAAAATCCTCCTTTCAGCGCCAATTATCAGCTCCTATCAGCCTTATCGCTTTTTCTCCTCTACTAAACATGTCCCCGTTACACCCTCCACATCACTTGACAGAACCAACGTCCCACCGCTGCTGGACACCCGTTGTGAATTTCATGGAATTCGCGTTCTGGAGCTTTTTATCAGCCAGTGCCAGCCGTTATCACTTTGGGTCTTCCACCAATGCGTTTCCGTCCCACACTGCACATCACTTATTGAAAGCAAACTCTCAATGCTGCTAGGACGCGCTCTTTGAATTTCGCGAAATTCTCCTTGTTGCGCCTATCATCAGCTCTTATAAGCCGTTACCACTTTTTGCCCCTTACCAAACGTGTTCCCGTTCCACCCTCCACATCACTTGTCAGAACAAAGCCCCACTGCTGCTAGGACACCCTTTGTGAATTTCGTAAAATTCGCGTATTGGCGCCTCTTATCAGCCAGTCCCAGCCGTTATCACTTTCGGTCTTCCACCAAATGCGCTCCCGTCCCACACTGCACATCACTTATTGAAAGCAAACTCTCAATGCTGCTAGGACGCGCTCTTTGAATTTCGCGAAATTCTCCTTGTTGCGCCTATCCTCAGCTCTTATGAGCCGTTACCACTTTTTGCCCCTTACCAAACGTGTTCCCGTTCCACCCTCCACATCACTTGACAGAACCAACGTCCCACCGCTGCTGGACACCCGTTGTGAATTTCATGGAATTCGCGTTCTGGCGCTTTTTATCAGCCAGTGCCAGCCGTTATCACTTTGGGTCTTCCACCAATGCGTTCCCGTCCCACACTGCACATCACTTATTGAAAGCAAACTCTCAATGCTGCTAGGACGCGCTCTTCGAATTTCGCGAAATTCTCCTTTTAGCGTCTATTATCAGCTCTTATTACCCGTTATCACTTTGTTCCCTACCGTACGTGTTCCCGTTCCACCCTCCACATCACTTGTCAGAACCAACGCCTCACTGCTGCTGGGACACCCGTTGTGGATTCCTTGAAATTCGCCTTTGAGCTCCCCTTATCAGCTCTTATAGGCTGCTATCACTTTGGTTCCCCCACCAGACATGTGCCCCTCCCACCCCCTGCATCATACTAAAAATAGAGCCCTCCATGGCTGCAGCGGAGCGCGCCATGAATTTCGTGACAAACAGCCACACACACACGCACACACACGCACGCACGCACGGACACACACATACTTAGCGAATTATATATAGTAGGATCCTAGGAATTATCAACAATCAGGATGTTTGAGTGAAAATAAAAGGTCACGGAGAAGTATAGGGTGGCTGTACACTTTGTTCAATCGGCGAAACACAGTTTCTAGAAAAATGAGATTTCAGATTTCAGGAATGAGATTTTGTTGCCCTTCAGGCCGAGATCGGTTGCTGATGTAGTATAAGTACGTGGTTGTGCCATTCATATTAAAAGACTTTTTCAGCCCTGAAACTCTGAAATGGATTTTTTGAGAGTTGTGGGGGGGGGGGGCGTATCATCATGGAAATCAGTGTATGCTGGTGCTCGTCGCTGACAACTTCCTGAAGCACAGAGAACCTGCCTAGTATTCGGATGGAAAAGCGTCTGTGTAGTGGAGCTCTTGCAGTCATAGAAGAGTACTCTCATGTTGTTCCTGTGGTGAGGCTTTAGTTCACTTCTGCCTCACTCGTTAACTGCTGTGGACAAGGGCTTGGAAGAAGAGCTGGGAACGGGATAAAGAGCAGAGTGAGCGACATTCAAATTATTGACAGGACCGAAGATTATCAGGTTTCTCAAAGGAATTGATCCCATAAAATTCTTCGTGGTGAACGGGGAAATGATGGATTGGTAGGAGCCATCACAGCGATGCGATTGGCGCTTCTGGGGCAGCGGCTGCAAGTTCGTTAACCTCTGGCACGGATACAACTGGCGGGAACTCCAAGAGTGCTAAATGGCGGCTTGTGAAGTCTGGGCTCAGCTTCGTTCGGTGACTTCCCCGAAATTCATGTAGTTGTATGTTCTGGAGCGTTAGATGGTTAGCGCTAGGTTGATGTCAAATAGCTCGCCCATTTAAGAACTCTAAGGGCAAGGGGGAGAACACTGCAACGTCACCGGTATCCGTTCCTTCTCGCCGTCATGTTGTTCTTGACATGATCTTGTGCCCGCGACTTGCTGTTTTCAGGATTTTTTATGCCCATTTCCACCCTTTTAACTGACCCCACAAAAATGGAAGCCGCTCGTTACTAACATAAGCCTCAATCGGAGGAAGACAACCGGTTACGAAAAGAATCTTTCCCTTTTCAGCAACCTTATGAATCTGTCGGCAACCATGCAGAGGTAGCAGGAGAGACACAAGCGTTGGTCTGCTCTTACGCCGAAAAGCTTCTCGTACGAAAGTCCTGCATGTTTCCATCCAACAAACAGTCAAACAATCAAACTTTACGCCTTGTCGTGACCAGCGCCACGACCTCGAGTAAACGTGCTCTAGGCAACTGGTACGAGGCAGGCGGAAAGACCCCAGTTCAAACTCGCGCCGACCCTGAGCGGTACAGGACCCCATGGCGCCTGTGCACTCAAATCGCGCGCCAAGCAAAGCCACGTCATTGCAGTCAGTCTGCTGTCAGTCTTCGCTTTGCATCATCCGCCGATTACTCGCCTTTTTCGCCTCGTTATCATCTCATCGTTCCATCCGAACATCTTGTTCGTAGAATGAGCATCCAGTCCGCCTCATCAATAGTTTATTAACCTATTAGCTACATAATTCTTTCTTGTCTATAAAATGTGTATAATTTGCCATGTTCTATTTTATGTAGATAACCTAGTGCACATGAAGTCGGTAACTTTATTATCTAACAGCATTTCACCAAGCACACATCGCGCCGCGCACAAGTCGCCTCGGTTCAACATCCAGTTGATTACTTGAGTCATCTCGATCATCTTCTCGGTTCCTTCGGCTATCGACATCCTTCGCACTATAGGGTCAGTTGGAACGCGCCAGCACGCTATGCCCCTTGGGCACAGGGAAGCAGGCCTAATCATAGCCCGCTGCAGGCACACATCGGACTTCGGTCCTCTGGGCATTCGCCGCGCACGCGTTTCCCTTCGGAGGTGTTGTGGGCACCCATTGGAATCCCACGTTTTGGCGTGTCAGGTGGATTTCGCCGATGCATACTTCTCCACTGGTCCGCCTGTCACGACACGCCATGCTTACGCCAACATTTTACCAAGCTTATATGGCGCCGCACTTGCATATGCGGCGTTTGCGAAGAGAACATAGTAAGGGAATCGCTAGAGGACCAATCACTGCAAAATGCATTTTCTAATTTTTATATCACAGTATACGTCAGCGAGTGCACTTTTTTGTAATTGTGAGAGAACTAGGTGAATCACGACCACTTCTTAGTGATGACATTGCGCACAAAGGGGGGCAGTAACGGAATGCACACGCAGAAGAACGAAAACCTTTGCTCAGAAACTATACGAAAAGATCTTAAAGCATGGAACGGTAGAACAGTTTTGTCAAGAGGCGAAGGCTCCATCTGGCCCCTCAACCATTTCAAACATGAATTCATTACTGCAGAATTAATCAGGTCGCCACTATGTCATTCGCAGTTGGTTATCTCAAAAGAGAGAAAGCAGTGGTTCTCTGCCAAAGCTTGCATTTAGGGTTGAGCTATAATGGTGATTGCTTCTGATTCTGACCCCTCCTGTCAACTCAAGAAAGTTTAGATTTCCTTACTGTGCATCCATAGCTTGTTGTATTTCTATAGCAGTATTCTCCTTGACATGCTCCTGAATAGCAGTTCAGATAGAATACGTGTACTTTTGTTGTTTTGAGATCCAGTTGAATAGACACCTTGACAGGTCGTCTCACACCTTTCAACTATTGCTATTAAAGCTCCAAACCAGAGTAGACCGTCACATTCACACTTTTCGACAATTTTACTACCCCCCGTTGGCACAGTGCTGAGCCCTCCGCTGCAAATTCCCCCCCCCCACCACCATCACCATCGCTGCTATTTCTGCTGTTTGATTCGATATGAGTCCAGTCGACACGCTCCGACTTTGCCCACCCTTCAGGTCAGTATAGATGTCAAACTAGACCTCCGCTCCGCTCGCGAGAAATGTTTAAACTTGCTCAGTCCCAAGTACGGCCTCCCTTCGTCTTGTATGTACGATTTACCCCATTTGAATAGTTTGAGCCGACCATTGACCCAGTTCCGAACCCCTTCGCATGTTCTTTTTTGCGAAATTGGCATGCAATAGTCAGATTTTTGTCTATCTATAAAGGCTTTGGGCATCACTACTATCTCCATACTACAAGTAATCTGCTAGGAATGTTCCCAGGTACGTGAATATGATTATATCTTATACCATTAGCAGGAACAACCAAAATTAATAAAGAGGACCGAGTTTCCGGTACACGGCATACCACGTTTTGAAGGGCTGAAGAACTTCAATGGGAACAATCAATAAGGATCTTGAGCCTCTTCCTATTCCCCCTTCCCACCTACTCCCCCACTCCTCCTGGGGCCGGGTGCAGCAAGCCCCAACCAGAGGATGGGTCCCCAAAACTCTGCATCTCAGGACTCTTCCCCTATCCTTAAATACGAGAGCTGCGTTATCGACAAAGCAGAGAAGCAGAGTTTTGGGGACCCATCCCCTAGTTGGGGCTTGCTGCACCCGGCCCCTGGTCGAAAAGGTGGCACGCTGAGGACACTTCAACGAGGTGTCGATGGAAAAACTTCTCCTTCAGTGTAATGAGCGCAGCAAGCGCTCATGCATTAGGGGGCGGGGTGGAGAGGGTAGAGAGGGTAATACAAGGTGTTTAATTGCAGAAGTCTGTCATTATTTTGCAATCGTCTGACAGGAGCAGTTCTCACATCCATTCCCTCTTTCTTGGCGAGAGGTTGCTTAGCCCAAGCCGTAGCATAAGTGAGCGGGCCATTCACTGTAAACTCGCACAAATGGGACTAGACTTCGAGGAGTGGAAATTTTTCCAAGAGTGGAAATTCCTTATTCTCCTCAGAATCCCTCCTTCTTTCCGAGCTTAGTCTGAGGGGCACCATCGTCGCGCTACTGCGTAAGTTCCCATTATCATCGAGGATTTATAGAGGAACTTCACGGTAGGTAAAAAGAAATTCCCTTGAGCAAACGGATCAGGAACTGTTTGAACTGCTGAGCTTTGAAAACATTTTCAAACCTAAATCAGAGGGTGGGTCTGTTGGTCGACGGCGGGACATGTGGCTGACCCAATCCTCTGACGAAAGAAAACATGTTAAAAACTTGATGCATCACAGTCCTTGACGTGTCCTACTTTGATAGGTGGAGAGCCTTAGTACACAGGACAGGCTCTAACATGGTACCTCTTGTTAAGATCAACTGCGTCAGCCACATGTCCCGCCGTCGACCAACTGACCCCAGAGGGTTTTTATGAAACGCATGTCAAAATTTCAGCTCCTTTTACGAGAGAGCGCGAACGAAGAGAGCGCCACCACGAAAGTACATTAGTTCGACTTACAATACTCAAATGAACGTGTTGGACTTACCTCTGTTTGTGCTGTTGGGACCGCTGTGGCAACTCAGCTGCAGGGTTGAGCTTCCACGGAAGACAGCAAAAAGCACGAGGATAAAGTACATTTTTGCACACCGTGCGAAGCGAATAAACTAGCAAAGTGAGGCTCACTCAGCAAAACGCGTTCTCTATCGTCTGGATATCATATCATCCTGAGTTATGGGGCCGTATGCTATGCTTTCGGGGAAGTAGATATGTCCCCTGAGTCGTATGCTATCCTTCCCCGAAGCTCATTCGGGGAATGGCCACGCCTACCGAGCTTCGGGGACGCGCCCCCTTAGCAATTTGCTAGGTGGAAGCAGCCCCGAAGGCTAGAGTACTCGCCCCGGCGCGCACTTTTCTTGCTGGAGCACATTATTCTCTCATGAGGAACGCATGTCATCGTAGGAGTCTTGCTTCTTCAAAGCGTAAAGGGGTTTCGCTGCAGAGCGTCGGTGACTTCATTGGTGTCTGCAAGAGATGGGATGGATCTTGGGTCCGTGGCAGTGACTGCGGTTGCCAATACTATATGCATTACGAATAAAGGCAAAAAACGCAGAAACTATGTTTCATTCTATAGAAAGTCGAATCCTGTACAGAAAAATAGCGCATGCACCGTAGGCAATATGCAATTCATGCGCGCCTGTTCACTACGCATCGTGCCACATAGAATAGGAGTTGCATATCGATATTTTTGCTGATTTACATGTGGAGTACTGCGCTGTTCGAACATCTGCCGCTAAGTAGTATATGCTAGGATATTGATATTACTCATAATACATTATTGTGTATTACAGTCATACAGTTTCCCTCTTCTGGTCCTTGCGTCTTACGGCCTGTTGGACATAAGGCTCACCCATAACGCGCGATAAAAAGGGGTCTCTAAAGTTGGAGTGGACCAGATCGAAGGAAAACAGGCCTCTACTGCATCAAGTACAGCAAAAAGCATTGAAATAGATTGGACAAGGAATTACCGTGCTAAATAAGGCATGACTAATCATATTTGTGAGTAGGGCATGGGATAAAGTGGGGTAGGAAAGGGGTTTCGTGGCGCAGAGCACCTCATGTATTCGTAATCATGACAAAATTATCATTTGCATGTTCATCCATTTCCCAGCTGATACAAGTAACCTGGTTTACACATGTCGTTCACACAGGATCCCATTTTGTGTCTTCATCGAATAATAAAACTAGCGAAGGTTACAGGTAATCACTCGTCAAACGCTGTTTCATTTCAGTTTCACCATGCAAAAATGATGGCAACCTCCACGTTCGTGATGACGTATCAGAGCGTGGATAGGTGATTTGAATTTCGCGCGAAAAACTCTGCGTCTTTTCTCCCCGAATGAACTTCGGGAGCATAGCATACGACCTGCTTCGGGGATGTCTGCTTCGGGGATTTTCCCCGAAGCAGAAGTCTTCCCCTTCCCCGAAAGCATAGCATACGGCCCATGGTTGCAGTTGAGCTCCCGTTTATCTGTGAGTTTTCAGTCAGTCAGACCAAAATTTCATATCTGAACACAATACTACAGATTCACTTTTGTTTAGCCTGCACTAGAGTCTACCTCATTGGCAACATTCTCCGCCTCTCTGGTTTCCCTTTTTCAGAAGTAAATGATCGATGACATTCTACTCCGTTTTTGTTTGAAAAAATGTTTGCTTTTTGGTCCAAAAGGCAACCTTGGCTTCGTGAAGCTCGGCGTGTTTGTCTGTGGTTGTGTTTGTTCTTATTAATTGTACCAGCTTTGCTCCGCCCGCTATCGCGCATAACACGGTAGGCTTCAGCGAGACTGAAGGACCCGTAGAACATCAGTATGAAGTACTCCATAAACAACCTCACTACTGAGCGTTAGTGAGATCGCTCAACAACGTTGCGCAGGCAACGTTTTCACTAAAGTTCATAGTGAACACGCGTGATAGCGTCGGTGCTAAATTGATATGTATTCTCGCAACTCTGTAAACATCCTGCATTTTTCTTGAACTCAAATAATTTAGCGGTGAGTGGGATTTCCTCGATGTCAGTCCCAAAATGAAAATGAAAAATGATCATTTATAGTGAGTGAGCATATAACGCGTATCTTTGATTCACATTCACAATTATCTAGAAACCAGTTTAGCTCCGCACGCAACCGCGCGCACCACATGGTGGGCATAAATGAAACTGGACAATCCCCAGAATGTTATGTCACATGAGAAACCGATAGTAAGATGCTTCGAACAAAATGCGCTAGATCGAGTTTTTTCAATTTCATTGAAGATCATCGCATTGTGCACGCAGTAGCATGCGGAATGAAGCTGGTGCTTATCAGTACTCCGTAAACATTCAGCATTGCTATTGAACTCGAATGTTTTAGCGGTTTAATAATAATTTTTCCGCTATTGGCAACGGTGCAAGAACGAAATGTGACCAATCACAGAGCATCCGAGCGCAAGCCGTGCCCAACTCTGACGGAAATTCACCACTGGTCATGGTCTGGGTAGTGTAGCGCTCAACATCCCTCGCTCAGTAAGGAATTGGCGAAGAACAGGTCACTTGCTAGGAAACTGGCTTAGTTCGACTGGGTGCACAGTCAGTTGTCGTTACTCATTTCAGTACACTCACTACCACTTCCTGTCCCTCACCCCAACACGCCGCCACCTTTGTTCGCTAGCGGTGATTGCAACGAAATTGGAGAGTCTGTGTTCGGACGTCGCCTATTGACCCTTATCATTTGTTATCAATTCGTACCGCTCACCATTAGAGTCTCCATCCGGTCCTCTAAACATGAGGAAGCTAGGGTTTTACTGTTATTACGAAGAATACACGAAAATGATGATACCACAGTCCCGACCTTCCTTATCAACGATTATCGATCTTATCACTTTTGATCACCCACTATCCGTGTTTGCGTGGGACCCTCCTTACTATATGCAAGAGCCAAGGTTTTACTGTCACCGCGAAGGCCGCCTCGAAATTGGTGGTATTTGCAGTCTGGCGCTCCTTGTCGGTTCTTATCAGCTTCAGCCACTTCCTTTCACCCAACTTTTCGGTCCAGACCTCACCCCACACAACATACATGAGTACAAACATGTTGCTGTAAATGCGAAAGGCGTTACGAAACTGATGGCTTTGGCATTCCTACGCACGTTATCAGCTCTTATCACTTGCTATCACCTTTTTTCGCTTTTTGTTTGGGTCCCCGTTACACAGCACGTAATTCTTGTGAGTACGAACTCTCCGCTGTCAACGCGAACGGCGTAACGACATTGGCGACATCGGCATTCCGACGTCCGTTATCAGCTCTGATCAGCAGTTATCAATTCTGGTCACCACTTCAATGTTTTCGTCCGGCCCGCTACATCTCCTAAAAGTTTAAGCGCTCTGCACGCAATGGGAGCGAAGTTATGAATTCCCGGTCAGACACACACACCCACAACCGCTTAGCCGATTATACTATGTAGTAGGATCTTAAAGGACGCTGGGTATATCGTACACTTTGCACGTTACACTCCACACAGAATTCGTATGTATTGCTGTGGTGTCAACGCGGGCTGCGTAGCGGACCTGGCAACTTTTGCGTTCTCAGGCGCCATATCTGCTCTTATCAGTCATTTTAACCCTTTTTCACGACCAATAATGGTTCCCTCCCACCCACATAACACTTGCAGGAACGCTCTAGTGTCACCGTCAGCTCTAAGGCCCCTATCAGCTTTGATCAGCTGGTATCAGTTTCAAGCACCTACCAACCCAAATAGCTTTTGTTAAGTATGGACGCTTTGGTGTCAACGCGGGCCATGCAACGGAAATGACGACTCGTGCATTCTGACGCGCCTTATCAGCTTTTATCAGTTGTCATGACTCCACTCTTCCACCAACAACGTCCCCATTATACACCAAATAACCCTTGTAAGTAAGGAGGCTCCTGTGACAATACGGGTTGCGCAACGAAACTGACGACTTTTACGTTCTAAAGCCCCCATCAGCCTTTATCGGTTGGTAACAGTTTCAAGCACCTACCAACTATGTCCCCATCCCACCCCACACAAAGGCTCTAATGTTAACACGATTGACAAAACAGAGTAGGCAGGGCAGCAGTTGCGTTCTAGCGCCTCTTATCAGCCCTTATCAGTTGTTATCACTTTCCGTCCCCCACCAAATACGTTCCCGTCCCACCCCTGCATCATACCTTCAAATCAGCTCCTGACGACCGCTGGTACCCACGCTATGAATTTTCGGTCAGACAGACAGACACACACATACACGCACACCGCTTAGATGACTATTATAGTAGGATTAGGTTGTCCCATAATTAGTAAAACACTTTGGGTATTTTTGGATTCAAAATTTTGCTCTTCTATTTGAAGCCCTTGCTCATTCAAACATAAACCTCTGTTATCTACAGTGTGTTGCCTACACATGAAAAATCAATTCGCTGTCCTTCCTCTGGAATTGCAGGAGCTCTCAAGCGAAGAACGACTGGAAGCCGGGTTTGAAGTCGCTTTACTTTGCACGAAAATCCTCCCTGAGAAAGAGCGCTAGAGCTCAGATTGGATCCTCTTTTGTTGGCACTAGGCTAGGGCTACACGGCGGAGATGCAAGGACTGCTACCTGATATTCCCCAGTTTTTTTATGAATATTCTGCGTGAGGTAGGGTCGAACGACCTCAGGAAAAAAGTAGACTTAACCCGTCCATTTCATATTGAAAGCGTCGTTATTACGCTGGCGACGTTTGCCTTCTTTACTAACCCTAGTATTACTGGGCGGCGGCTCCCAGCGCAAGTTCTCTCTCGTGTTCCACCAATATCTCGGAAAGGTCAGACTTGGAGAAGGTTGAGTTTTTGCTGTCGGAACTCCCGAATCGTTCGAGCTGGGAGCTGGGCAACCGTTCCTTGTGGATTTGATAGCACACTCCACCCAGTCCACAACCCTCGTGAGTATGTTAGATCCACTGTGAGGAACTAACGGAAAAGGAAGGAAGAAGAAGGAACATGAAGATCTTAGATCGTGCTTGGAGCTGATTCGGGCTCAGAGCACGGGAGGCACGAATTCCATATTTTCAAATCTTCAGGACTACGGAGTTGTATCCATTCCATCATCTTAACAAGTTGAACACGGTCTGGCAAAAAGCGACTAGTTCCTCCGGATCAACTCTCAGTGGCGCCGGGTAGAGCAATGAGATAGTCGGTCCAGCAGTAGTTGGGCTGTGGGTCATCTCGAAATAAAAAAGCTTACCCCGGAACAGAGTGAACCACGGGTGCACCGTGGATTGAGAGAGCGTGCCCTAACCTATCTGCTGGTTGATCCACCATGTTGTTTGGCGTTTGAAAGATCCTAATCAAGAGTGATGAAGAGGGAAGCTGAAACATAGGTTTCGGAAAAAGTGATGTCATAGCCATGTAAGGCAGCGTATAAATGGGCTTTGTAAATGCCTGGGTAGCTTAATGTGGATGCTGCTACATGTTTCACGCCTTTACGATTCTTCTTGGAATTTCTATAGCATCAAATGTAAATGTATTATGGGACAACCTAATAAATACCCGTGATTTGAGGTCTACAGAAATGTCGGAGATGATAATATGTGATAAGCGTTCATGAGAGGAGGAACTTTACGAGTTTTATCCCTGCCAGGCTTTTCATGATATTGCAGTTGACACTCGTATCTTCAAATCACTCGGTGAGCCCGCTTTTATTCCTTTCTATTTTTCGCTTTTATTTTGCAATGGAATGTGGGGAGCAGAGCTTCAATTTTTCGACAAGTTCTGTAGCGAAGGATAGGTAAAACGATAACGACTATGGAAATATTCATCAAATAAAAGAGTCTGAAGATCGTAGGAAAAACACAAGAAGTGAGACACTAATCAGAGACCAATCTCCTAGCTTTCTGCTAGTTTTAATGTCCACATCACTTTATTTCAAAAATCATTTCAGCTCCGCAAATTGTCGCGTGCATGGCGCGGTAGCCTTTGGTGAAAGTGGACAGCCTGTGAAGCTTTGGGTCCCGCCGTTAAGAACCCAACAATAGTTGCTTTGTGAAACGCATTAGCATACCTCTGATAGAGTGCGGAAACTGGTGTTCACAAACAACTCCGGTGGGTGCCTTGTTCTGCTCAAGCCCACCATTCGATACGCGCATTGGAGTGCGGAGCTAAACTGGTGTCCTGACCCGCACTCCACTGAATCAGTTGATTTGTAAACAACCACCATGATTGAAGGTCAGGATAATCTAGCGGTCGAATAATAATTGATGTATACTCCATATCTCGAAGTCTGATTATGCGTGTCTATGGGTTTGACGTGGCGGCCACCGCACTTGATAGAAGTTGCGCGGACAAGCTGCTTCCAGTATGTTTTGCCGATATCCAGCGGAGTATTTTAGAAGCAGCTTTTTAACACGGTTCCACCAAGTGCGGTGGCCAACGCGTCAAACCCATGGCCACGCCTAATCTGACTTCCAGATTTGGACTGTAATGATGTTGAAATCATGATACTATTCCTTCCAACAACGCAGTACATTCCTAGGGACTCTCAGGAGAGTAGGGGTCGTGGCGATGACAACGCAAATAAAGTGAAGTTGAAGTGATCGGAATGGAACGCTCTCCTTATCTAGCATCTGGTTCTGTGTGACTTCTACGTTCTTACGCATGCCGTTATTATCAGCCCTTTCATTTGTTATAACCTTCTGTCTCTCACCAAACATGTTCCAATCCCGCCCTCCCATCACGAAGCCAGCACTTCACTGCTGCTAGGACACCCGCTGTGATTTTTGTTGAATCCGCGTTTGAGCTCCCCTTATCGAATGTTATCAGCTGTTATCACCTTCGATCCCCCATCAAACGTGTTCCATTCCCATCCTCCACATCACATCTTGGAACCAATACTTCACTGCTGCTGGGACACCCGCTGTGGATTTTGTGACAGACACACACGCGGACAGACAGACAGACTCAGCGCTTCATATATAGTAGGGATGGCTCGGGATGATTCTACCCATTATCTCTTTTTTACGCAGATTCATTTCTGGTTGTCCTCCACGGGATGTTTTCAGAATTTTCGTACCTCCCAATTCTTCAGTACTGCTGTGTGAATTCAAACTCCATCTTGAGCAGGAAGGTAGCTACAGTGGTGGTTTACATTACGCTATGCGTATGTAATCGGCAATATGTCATGCTAATGTGTCATCCTTTGCTACTTTTGAATGAACCAGAATTGTTCTATGGTGTTTGTCTCACTCTTCCGGAACAACTCAAGAGTCACTGAAAAAAATTTCGTAGTTAGATTGGATCATGGAGTAGTCCAGCAATATCTACTCATCTATGAGGCAATGCCATCGCTTATGAACACGGTCGAAATTTTGAATTGGACTGGGTTGGCTTCGCTACACGGCCATTTGAAATTTTATTACCGATATCACATGTAACCTGCTATCGAAACAACAACTGGCAAAGTTGGACGCTACAGGCATGTGCAAAGCAGTGTAAACATGAACATTTTTCACAGAAACAGGCGCTTTACAGACTCAAAAATTCAAATCAGAGTCGGTAATTTGAAGTTGAACTCTATGAAATCATAATAAAATATCTGCGTCACTCGAGAAAGTAGTTTGAAACTCCACATCAATGTTTGCTCGGCTCTAAATCGTTCATCTATCCCGAAGGTTGAATGATTATTCCGTTCAATGAAAAGGTAATCCAATGAGCCTACACGAACAAAGCGCCTCCTATCGCATATTTATTTCCTTCGATTATTGTGAGTTCTGCGGTGAGATCGACAACTCTGGCGGGAAGGGGGGTACGCTACAGGCATGTGCCAAGCAATGTATACATGAAGCTTTTCCACAGAAACAGGCACTTCACAGACTCGAAAATTCAAATCAGAGTTGGCAATTTGAAGTTGAACACTATGAAGTCATAGTAAAATATCTGCGTCACTCGAGAAAGTAGTTTGAAGCTCCTCATCAATGTTTGCTCGGCTCTAAATCGTTCATCTATCCCGAAGGTTGAATGATTATTCCGTTCAACTGAAAGTATATTGAAGCAAATCAGCAGAATTCCGCAGAGTCATGGATGAAAGGATGGGAAAATAACAAACAAAAATTCATTATGAGACCGGTCATCGGTGTGTCGATCTCTGTGAATGCTTGCTGTGTATAGGGTGCATACGCAAAATGCCCAAGGGAGTGACGAGGGAGTAATAGGATCTATCAAATCCCCTTCACCATTTGCAGGACTATGGTAATTTTTTCTCGCGATTTCAATGCAAATGTGCCACAAGACAATTCTACAACTTTTTACGTAGACGCCCAATGATTCGCGACCACGCCACAAGATGTGCGAAGGTAAGTGGGAAATCCCGCTATTGACAATTAGTTAACCAAATTAGTAATTAGTTGTCGGTCTTGAGTCTTGTAAAGTGGAACATAGGGGTCACAAAAACGCCTTCTCTTTCATATGAACTTTGATGCACATCGATACAATCAACATGAGTGGAAGTCAAAGGTACAAGTAGGCAAAGGAGCATAAGTCGTGAAGGTAATCTCAGCACTAGGGAAGAAGCGCTGAGTGTTCTCATAATTTCCAATGGGAAATACCGGCTCCAAATCTTTTCTACTTCGGAAAACACCTCAGGCTACTTGAACCGAGAGACGGTCAAGAGTTCCAACTGTCGCGCCAAAACTAGGTCACCGCGCACGACGTCAACGGCGTTTGTGAAGTTTGGCTTAGTCCAGCGTTGCCACGTTTTGTCCTGCAATGTGCTGGTAGCCGCCGCGTGCGGTGACCCACTTTCGTTTTGCGCGGCGACCTCAGCGGGACTCTTGTCTCGCATCTACCAAAACCCACTGCAAAACAGAAGCCACCATTTCGTTGATAAAGTGTAGCTACTTCCGCTAATTCTTCCAAAAATTATTTAGAAAAAGAATGGATCACTTGAAAGGTCTATACCCGTTCTTCCTTATCTTTCTTGCCTCGTCCGTAACTCTTGCTTCGGCTATGCTTTTCATGTTTGAAATTTACCATCCACCCATTTCTATCGTTTCTTATCCCTTCAGAAAAAAACATCAACGCCTTGCTGAAGCTTTTTTTACGGTCGCTCAGCGATTATCTGCTATCTGAAGTATGTATTAATAGCTCCAGAAAGGAAAACTCCATATTTACTCTGATGAAATCCTAGGGAAAGACCCTTCCCAGAAACCACCTAAAATATCGCTTGTTTTTTGTGAGCCTTCAAGACAGGCAAGCGTGCTTGTCATGCACAACGAACTCACCAAGTAATTCATCATGAATCTTCCTTCGAGTTACTTCAGGTACTCCAGCCAGACGGAAAACGGAATCGAAGTTGCTGGCCATATTGAAAATTCCTTTCGGTTCGCTCTCGTATTTGACTATTATGTACTCTTCGAGATGATTCATGAAATCGCAGTACCTTAAAACCGATAGGTACTCACGAGAAGTCGCTAAACTTCGGGAGATGGCTTCTATTAGTTAAGTCATGTGTAATTGCCAATTTCTTCAGACCGCCCAAAAATGTTTGTGTTATTCCCCGCAAAAAAATAAGTGGCGACCTTACTGCCCTTACATATTACAAAATTTGACCGTCAGTATTCGTCTTTAGGAAAAAATAAGCCTTCCATTTCATCACATGATCGTCACTGTCTATTATGCAAACTCCGTCTGTTGCACTCAGCGGGAGTAGCCTGTCGGACTTCTTGAGTTGCTAGAGGACTAGAGTCGCTAAAAAGAATATCAGCTGGAAATGGTTTGAGTGCTTTGCTAGGGCGATTACGGCCCTGTAGACCATCCATGTTTTGGACACCCAATAACCGAAGTTACCGAGGGCATGCAAGAGCTTTTCGGAGGCAACCCGGCATCAGTATCCGTCAAATTGCAGTAGACGTTCAACCCTTCCAGTGCACCATGTGCCGTTCCCTTTGAGCCAAGGATTAAATCGTAGACGCTGGGGAGATGGAATTCTCACGAGTTGGACGAGGTGTCCCGAAAGACGCATGTGATCACCTCCCAACGTTTGCTGTCTGAAAGTCGTAGTTTTGATTGGCTTGACAGATGGTCACTGGGATGGTCACTGGGCGAAGTATACCCAAGCAACACGCGGAGGCATCAATGGGAACGTGCGGCTTAAAAGCGACTACGAGTCCCAGTATATAAACCTAACCTGGAGTAGCCTCAGGTCTCCGATTGAGGAATAGCATCATTACAGATCCAAACAATACCACCGTTATTGGCTTGAGCAATGAAAACTAGGCCGAAAGAAAGTGAAACAACAGTAAAAAGGCTCAATTAATGAGAGCTAGTAGCTGCAATGGAAGTCAAAAGCAGTCTTACTCTGATTGTTCCAATCAAAACACATATGGTATCCCTTGGTTCCATATTTACTACCAGCCCGGCACCGCACGCGCATAATAGGGAAGGGATAAGCGAAACTTAGCAGATGGTGGAGCGGTTAGGTTCCACCGCTAAGCAATAAGTTTCCGCGTGAAGTGCGTTAGCTGACCATTACATTGCTGAAGCTCATACACTAATACGCGCGGTGAACTGTGGAGTTAAAGAGGTGTCTGTAAACAACAGCCATGCATTGAATGTCAAGACAATTTAGCGGTCGAATAATATTTGCATTTGCTGATGATGTTGCTGCAGAAATACCTAGTATTTTTTGATTGTAACTCTTGTAAGATCAACCATACATTCTTAGGAACTTTAGGAATGTAGCGTTCGAGTGCTAGGTGCTCATAATAGCATCGCAAATGAACTGATATCGAAAAATGCGTCATCTAAAATCTGATTTAAATGGTCCTTCATGTACTCACGCATATTGTTATTATCAGTCCCTTATCAGCCGTTATCACTATTTGTCCCCCACCTATGTTCCCGTTCCACCCTTCACATCACTTGTCAGAACCAATGCCTCACCGCTGCTCGGACACCCGCTGTGAATTTCATGGAATTCGCGCTTTGGCGCCGCTTATTAGCTCTTATCAGCCGTTATCACTTTTTGTCCCCCCCCCCTCCAAATATGTTCCCGTTCCACCCCATATACTATATCCTAAAATCAGCTTTTTGCGACCCTGGCACCCGAGCTACGAATTTCCGGTCAAACACACACACACCCAAACAGACACACCAACAGACACACTTAGCCGCTTATATATAGTAGGACTTTTCTCTGAATCTCCATACTCATGAAAAGAAGAAGGAAACCAAGAAATAACTAAGTTGTAGATTTCGTAAGGCTCAGAAATGCTTCTCTGAACTGAGGCATATGTGACCATTTTGAGGGCCATATGTTTGTAGCTATGTTAGGGTCTCTCTTATCCTTGTCCTTCTATTTTATAAACCGCTAACTTGGTGTGTCGGTTTGTATGTCTGTATGTATGTATGTATGTATGTATGTATGTCTGTCTGTCCGTCCGC
>KZ345140.1:223968-259347 GCA_002352805.1 Teladorsagia circumcincta
CCATCCCATGTCGCCGCAGAACTGTGCATGCGCGCAACGCGTGCGGCGCCAACTGGTCAGGAATAGATTACCATCTACTCCCTAAAATGAGTGTACCCAACGATTAGGCACAATCAGTTAGCTACATTAAACTGCAGCTTATTGCGAGTAGTGCAAGATGAGAGCTAGAGAAATGACACTGGGAGGCAACTTGAGAAGATCGACGAGTGTAATTGCTAGTCCATAATAGACAGTAGATTGCTCCACGAATAGTAGTAGCATCACCAGAAACCTTTGTGAGAACGCGCATAAGCCAGCAATGGTGCCCTTCGCCGTCGGATCGCCGGGTCACAGGAACTTGCCAATGTCTCAAGACAAGGGTTCGCTGGTCACCCGCGCAACATCGACAAGAAGGCTAGTAGTGAAGCCGGTTGCTACCTACATGCAAATCATGCAGACAACAGCCACTGTCGTTGAGTATAAAGCAAATTGAGAACCGCCACCTGTATGACCAGATTTGTCAAATTCAGTTAACCTTACAATTACAGCAATCTCAACATATTGTAAGTTGTATACCACCAAGTAAGCCTCTAACTTGTTAAGTAGGTCTGTGTGTACACTGCTTTGCAAGAATTTAATCCAACTGGAAAGTTCTTGAGATAGGGTGTTTCTGTAAAAGACTTTGAAAGAAAAATGTGCTCAATATAAATACGATTTGGAGTGTAGACACCAAGTTCCATTTCGTAAACGCGAGAATTTTTTATTTTCATTCTTTTCGAAAAGGGCTACTTTGCCGATTCTGCGAAATTATAAATCCACCTCATGTTTCTCGGTTGAACTTCACTGTTATTTGGGGTAACTGTCAGGTTGTTTCCAATTCCTCTCTTCTAGATGATGACGAAAGTAATACCGCTGTCGGACTCCGAAAAACAGGGAAAATCTACAAAAGCCTGGTGAGATTTGCCATGAAGTTAAATCGCGCGTGATTCGAGCTCGTTTATGTTGTTATTAGGCATTGGTTTCAAAACCCTGAGCATATGGAATCCAGGAGAGCACTGAACCTTTTTCGTCGACTTTCGGTTGCAAAGTCCGTAGCGTTATAGGAAAAGCAGCTGATTCTCCTAAGGGGTGCTCAGAAATCTAACCTTCAAAGTAACTTAATTTCTTGGAATACACCGTTTGGCGTGTGTTACAGGGATTCTGAGACCAATGTTCACCGGAAAATGAGTAGGGCACATTTGATGACACGAAATACTCGGCAACGAGCCAAATTTCCTAAACCAGTGGTCAAACTTGCTGAAGCGAAACCTTATTGGTCGCATAGTACCTTTTGCTGTCTCTTTCTTCATCTGTCTTACTGGTTTCCTTTTCCAGTATGGTTTTTTTTCCTGCCAAACACATTTGCAGAAGAAAAAACGGAGAAATATGAAGATAGACAGTGAAAAGTAGCGGGTAGCATGACGAACATAATGCGCTGGCCCAGCATGCAGACATAGTGGAAGAGTTAGCTTGACTTTTGCGATGATTCGTGTCTTTGACTGAACCATACTCATTTTTCAACGAACATTAGTCTCAAAGTTCCTGTAACACACGCCGAACGTGTCTATTAAAAAATTAGGTTTTTTTGAAGGTTGGATTTTTAAGCACTCCTTGGGCCAATCGACCGCTTTTCTTATAACGCTACGGTTATCGCAACCGAAACGCTACTACAAATGTTGAGTGCTCTTCTGAATTCCATATGCTGCAGGATTATCATCAAAATGCTCAACAAAAACATACACGGGGCTAAAATTACGCGCGGTTTGACTGCTTGCAGAATCTCACCACTCTTTTGTGAATTTTGCCTCTTATTCAGAGTCTGACAGCGGTGTAGTTGCCACCACCACCTCAAAAATAGATTGCATTGATTGATTGATGTAATTTTGCAAAATCGGCAAAGTAGCTCTTTTCAAAAAGGAATGAAAATAAAAAATTCTCGTGTTCTCGAAATGGAAGTTGGTGTCTACACTCTAAATCGTATTTATATTGAGCAATTTTTCTTTCAAAGGCTTTTATAGAAACACCCCATCATGCGAATCTTCAAGCTCTTCCTAGGTGGATTTATATTTTGCAAAACAGTGTATGTATTTTTGCATGTACGTATGCACTTATGTCTGCGTCTGTCTCTCGCGAAATATAGTGTTCAAAAAGCTTACGGAATAAGCTGACCACTGACAACGCTGGAGAGTTCGCAGGTCTACAGATTTCGGAGTTTTGTATTGAAATAACTGTACTGGCACCACTATCAGCTATACAGGGTGTCCCATAAATATTGCACCACTTTTCGAGTTTCAATTCTGTGGGTGTCCGGAGTCATTTTTCTAGAGCTGGCACGAATATACTTCCTATACACATTCCTCTCAACAGGAATTAGCTTCTGCATAGAAGGCGAAAATTGTTCAGGACTGGTTTCTTTATACTCCTCCCGATTTCACACACCTAAACGAAGGACTATGATATCTTTCCATTTTAACATGCTGAACCATCTTGTGTGGGCTACACTAGAGGACAGGTCCTGCACTAAGCAATCCACCCACAAGTAGGAGATAAAACCTTTTCTCGGGAATGATCTGACGGAAAAGAGCACTCTGGGATACCATGCGGGCCGCAGTAGAGTTACTTTCGAAGAAACTGGGAGCCCTACTCACAGCGGCAGCGAGACATATCGGGTGAGTGTCATTCCTTTCATTAGATAAATATCTCATTGAAAAGTATTCATAACCACCCAAAGATACATCCAGTTTGAAAGAAGTTACCAGTCAAGAAACGTGGTGCAATATTCATGGGACGCCCTGTATAAACACTCCTTGAGCAAACTTGCGGCAATTTTTTTATGGATGGAGCTGCGCTGGCACTAGAGGACAGGTAAGTGATAAAAAGGAACCAGCAGCTAATAACTCCGATATTGGGGAGTGATGAGGTACAATTCTGATGCGATCATCACGATAGAACAACACGTTGAGCACTTCTTTCGTGCATACGTATTGACTTTACAAGTGATCACTGTGCTAGGCGTTAGTCATTAGCCGTAAGACACTAGCAGAAAAAAGCTTGTACATCTATAATGAATAAATCAAAGACTCACCGAAGACACTTGTCGGCGAAACCACTCAGGAATCTGTCGATTGGATCGCGCACGACAACAAATTCAATTCTAGGTGATCTAATGGCTTCATAAACTCCTTTCATATTAAAATGAAGGTATTTGGCACCGCAAAATCTGAATTGCACATTTGTAGTCCACAGATCCTACTGGCTAATGGCATGGCAAGACGAATCTTAGGCCATCAAGATATTTTTGATTCATTCCGATTGTTGAAAAACGCCGATGTCATAGATACCAGGAAACCTCATAAGAATTTCTTCCCTCTAAAGTATTTTTGGAAAAAATAACCCTAGTTATCATGGAGAAGGGGCTCGTGTAGAAGCCGTGGGTCATTTTTGTCGTCCTGATACCGGATGGCAAAAAAGAATACGAGAGAAGGTGCAGAACTTGCAGAATCTTTTGGCAGAAGGTGTGCTCTGTTTGATCGTGAGGGAGGATGACTTTTTGAGCACGGATGATGGTACAGAGATTATGCACGATCACGTGGAAAGTATCGAAAGAGGGAGTCCCGATGTTTGGTTCTAGCGCTGAGGGTAGTGTGGATCAGGTGGTGACGGCTCTAAGCAGTGCTACAGGCCCCTTTAAAATGGAAGATTTCTCTGGTTACACTAACCCCGAAAAAGCCTTGTCCACTTCACCTCTTAACTATTGCCCAATCAGTACTACATCCATTTTTTTACCGCTTTTCGAAAAGATTCTGATGAATAAGGATCGATACTCATCTCCTATCCCATTCTATCATCCCGCTAATTCAACATGGGTTCCTAAAAGAAAAATCTACGGCGACTGCCATGCTCTGTAGCCTAAATGGTTTGACATCCTACCTTGATAGTGATGGGTCTGCTGATGTCATTTACCTGGATTATTCTAAAGCTTTCGATAAAGTACCTCATTGTAAATTGTTATAATATAAATATAAACCACACCTTGTAGGTATACATCCCCGCATAATAGTTTGGATTCTTGATTTGGGGCTCTTATTAACTCGTGAACTGTGCTTTGACAGTCATTGCGAGGAAATACCCCGGAAAGCGGGCCATGCCGCGTACAGAATATTCCGAGCTCTAGCCACAAATAATCCTTCTGGTCGATCCCATTGAATGAGTTTATAACAGCTTCACAAGAAAATCTATGATAAGGGCTATCGAGTTCCAATACGATAACATTCCTTCTGCTGCCACCAGGAATGTTAACTTAGGTAGCCGCTCGCTTAGTTGACATAGGAAGAAATTTGACTGATTAATGTTCTGCAAAATTCTTGTCAGCGCTGCTGTCTCAGCCTCACCTCATTTTGTGATGTGAGGGCTTCCACCACTAAAGGTGATGCGTGTAAACTTATTCTTCCCAAGAGTCGACTCAGATGCAGGTTGCAGTTTTTTATAGATCGTGTTTATCCAATCTACTCAAAGTTGAGTCGGAAGAAGAGCATTCCGCTTAATATTGGCGCTTTTATTAGGTTTCTAAATGATCACCTAGAACCGTGACTACTTCCTCGTATCTGTATCTCACCTCACACTTATTTACTCGTTACATTTTTATGTGTTCTATTTTTGCAGTTTCCATGTTGCTGTTTTCCCAGAGTTTTAAGTTTCGCTGGTTTCTGTTTGTTTTCTGACATTCACATGTGATAAATAATAATAATACATTCATGAAGTGGAGTGAGTCCACTGGAATTTTCTGCGATTGAGTGTGTTCTATAAGGCTAAAGAAAGGTGTGCTGCTGCTGTGGTCTGAAAGGCTTCGCTGGAAACAAGGAAGCGGCCGAAAAAACCCTCAGCAGGCAGCACTCAATAGGGAGAGCACCCTTTGAAATTTCAAATTTTTCCTCGAAAATGCTACCACCTTGTCTGATATCGTTCTTCACTGATCCTACGATTACTGGCTTCAAATTCGGTTCTGTTATTGATGTAGCATAATATTGCATCGAAAATAGTAGTCATCACCTTTTCAATTCGACAAAAGGATAGGTGATAAGCTGGAGCCACCTGAAAAATTTGCAAAATTTGATCAGCGTGAGAGATGAAGTGTGAAATCTTTTTACGTATGTGGCCTAACATAAGACCTAATGAAAATGATTTCTTCACGTAGGACCGGGAATGATCGCATCTCTGATTCAAAAAATGTGATTCTGTTTTTCTAGTGCCTATTACTAGCACCGGCATGCTTCTGCGATTTTTATCTGCCTCCGATCTAGCACGGAAAGAACGCCTATTAGTGTAAGTGGAATACTAATCTTGTTCAGCGCAGAATATGTGGACATGCTTGTAGGAGAGATTAGAGCGAAAATCGTATATATCCCTCCCTGGTACATAGATTGCTAGATAAGGCTACTGCTGATCAATCTGCATGGTTTATAGAAAATTGGATCCCTCTGACTTAAGAGAGTAGAGTTTTACCGAGCAGAGAATGACAGACCTGCTCGTTATTATTGGCAGAGTTGGATTACCGTCCAACGATAGGTTGCTTGCACTTCCTTATAATCTTTACAACATTTTGATTGTGTGCGAAATTGAGGTGAAACATGGGAGGCGAGGGGGAGTTATGAGACGAAAATATGTGGTGTTCTACGAAGCGTTGGAGCAGTATCGACTAGCAGTGAAATTAATCAAGGAAGGCCTCACGAAAATGAAAGAATGTTTCCACTATATAAACTGCTAATTTAGTGTAGTGTTCAGTGGTTCGCAAGCATGCGTGTCAGCCGCTCTCTTTCCATCTACAAAGCGGCTAATCGGATAAATAAACAGTTGAAAAACAGAGAAGATAACTAGATCATGACTGTGATAAGAATCTTCTGGATCAAGACTCCTTTTTTCGCGCACAAGTTTCCTGCGCGAGATGCCAGCTTCACAACTGAAGAGCACAGAAAAAGGCGTCAGGCGTCAAAGCATTCAGTGAAATCATGGGAGCAGCTCTGAACCCAGTGCCTAGGTGAATGCAATGCCGTACAGCTCAATTTGAAAGGCTGAGCCGATCTGTCGACGTTCCTCAATTGCCTGAATAACGAGGTTATTTTGAAACTGAAATTTTCATGCCAATTGCCTAAGCAAGACTACTCTCTGTGAAAAAAAAAATGTAGAGCTGGTCTCGTCTGCAGTCAGATCACGAGCTCGAAGCAGAGATGCAGCTATACTATATTTCTCCCTAAGTCAATCAATGATGAACCCTCTACACACTCACACCTCTTTAGAACATTCTGCCACTACGCTTTCCAGCAAGACGCATCACTCTTTTCCAGAGTTGGTTTTTCATCTAGAACTCGATGGTTGAGCACCATCTCTTGGAATTTAGGTCAATAATTTTTCAACAGCTGAGACACACGAAACAGTGGAATGATATAAGAATATGTCATGACAAAGTTGGGAATGTACGGCTGGTCGATTTTCTCTTTCTCGGGAAATATTCTTTCCAGAGCAATGTGGTCATGTTTGTGCACTGAACACTTTGACACCCCGAGTCCACTCATTAGCAAAGGTGGGCCTGGAGTTCCCGCAAAAAGAAGTTTAGAGGGTGGAAAAGTCGTCTTTTGTCCTAGTGAACCACACCCTTTCGAACATGATCAACGACCCCTTGATCGTGGCAAAAATCCTCGATGAGTCTATGAATTCTCCACCAGTTTTCCCTCTGGTTCCTATCAAAATCAGAGCAAGCTTGGAAAAATTGCAGACATCTTCGGAGAAACTTTTTTCATCACTGCACCAAGCAGCACGACTTGATACGTTTTCCGAATGAAGTATCTGAAAGTCGGTATTTTTCCTCTCCGCTTACCTGGTATTGTTCTCTGAAAGAAACGAAGGCAGGCACCAAGTTGCTCTGGTTAAATGGAGCAGTATCGTAAACGCCCCTTCTCACTTGATCAATGCATTGCGTGTGTGAAACTATACGTACATTTTCTTTTGAAAGCGGCTGTTGATTGGCATTGGTGTATCCATCTGAAAGTGGAATTCGCAGATGAATATTCGAGATTGTTTCAAACTTTCGTCGAATTTCCAGTCGGTCATACACATTGCTTATTCATATCGCACTACTGCACCTCGACAAAGATCTAACCAGTACCTGTGTAGATGTAGCTTTGTTCTTCTGAATAAGAGGACGACGAATGTAGTAGAGGTGAGGAGACAAAAGTATCAAGATTCCAAAAACATAACAAAGCAACGGATATCGCCACAAATGACGTTAAAAAGGCCGTGACACAGATCTTGGACATATTGTGGTTTCTGTGTCACTTTACAGCTCCATATAAACGGTTGTCTGTAATTTCAGTTGTAACTCGCTACAGGAAGGGTCACTGGAATGAGCGCGAAAAATTGCAACGAAAAATCTTAAAGTTTTTGGTGCGGAGACATGTAAAGTAACTCTGCAAAAAATGCTGTTCTGCATTATGTTTTGGGAACGAAGGAAATGAAACGACCGTCCGAGTAAAGGTAAGCGATAAAACACCAGCTGCAAAGATATAATGAATCCCTTTTCACTACACGCCACGCATCAAAATCCTATGACTTGACCTACGCAATGACTTGTGGGGCAAGACGATGTTCAAGCCAGTTCCAGGCCAATCTGGTGGAAGTTCCCTCTTCATCACACTGAGAACAGCTTTTTACAGTGGAAAAAAGAATTAGGATGTCAAAGGATATTGCGCAGTGTATTCAAGAAGTGCCGCGAAACATGGCCGCCTATCAAGAATAGGGATCTACGAAAGTGGATTGCGCTCCTTCAAGAACGTCTATTGCGTTACTCCCAAGATTGAAAAGATAAAATCGAGAGATCCAGACCACTTGACATGACAGCAAAATTTTTGGAAATTTTTTGACTCCCATTTTTGAGCCGGTTCAAACGAGTGGGCGCTCGACAGCAACTGCTAGAGATCAGAAGTGAAAGAAACCACACAAAGGTGAGGTGAATTCCGAATCTCGAGAGTCTCCAAGATTGAGCGGTTTCAAATGGCAGCGCTGTTACCATACATTTCGGGGAAACACCAAAATCTTTACGTCTCTATGCCTACTGAGATTAACATTCAATGGTAGTAGTTGGCCGGCACCAGATTTCTTGCTCATTTTTCATATTGCAGCATGCGCAGCTCTCAATAAAAATCCAAAGCAACGCGGCAAGAGGATCATTAACTCTAAGAGACCTACTTTTTACAAAATATTGAACTGCTTCAGATTCCATACTACGGGCGAGAGTTCTTGAAAAAAATCTTCGGAAAAACAATGATTGTACCTCATCCGCCAACCACTTTCTCAAGACCCATACTCCACGAAACTCTTCTTGACCTTCTTATTTATTGATCTAACATCTCACGCTTCAACGGAATCCTACTGAATCGCTCGGTATGTCTGTTCTCGCAATCGCAAGCTTTCATTACATTCTTCCAATGCCGCCTGATACGTGGTGTCTTAAGGTGCACTTCAATCCATGCCTTCCTTTGTCCCTGCCCATCTACCTTCGACCGCCCAGAGAGTGTGGGCTTGCAAGCTTGTTTCTTTTCGAAAGTTGAGTCTTTTTGCATAAATTTTTGTATGTTGTCTCTAGTTTTCGCAATTGAAGAATCAACGTTGGGAAAGAATGCATGAATTTCCCTGGCAGGATTCTTCCAATCTGTTCATGCATGCTCTGTTTATCTGTTCAATCCTCTTCGTTCAAGGTATTCACGATTCTATTTACTGGATGATGTATATGGTACATCTACATCATCCAAGAAATCAGAACCGCGAATACCTTGAACGAACAAGGTCGTCCTTTTGTGTACTTATGATGAGCCCACTCCTGTAAATGTTTCTTTTCCGCTTGCACATTCTCGTCCGAATGGAAGTTGAGGTATAATGTTTGGTCGGTCTTTCTGGCATTCGATCATAGCTGTGAAATCTGCTGTTATTCGATGAGGACAAGATCAATAGAAGCGCTAAGAATGTTCCGGATCTCAAGCAAATTCCACAGAATGTGGTCAACAATGAAAGCCTAAATGAGCAGCAAAACAAACTCAAACTGCGTTGTTACTGCAGCTCATTAGCCACAATAGCGACCACGCTGAATAATCCGCTACATTCGAAGCTTCTCCATATAGGGCCGATCTTCGTGTTCAAAGGGCCAAAATACCTTTGGAAACGAGTTTTGGGCTTAATCAGAGGTTTTGACCTGATTGTTGAAAAATGGAGCAGTTATAGAGATATCAATCCTAAGATAGCAACTTTAGGGTTAGGTTTTAAATTTGAACGACCGTGGAGCGGGGGTGGGAGTTATAGTTGGAAATAATACCTTGCCCATGCTGGGATGATATGGGCAGGCAAGCTGAATACTATTTTAGCCTTTTCTAGAGTGTGTAGAAGATTAATCCATTCCCAGCAGCAGTCTTTGATAGAGGGTTAATGGATAGGGTGAATGAATGACCACATTTCTGAGGTCATATCAGAATTTCAGAACTTTTTAGAAGTTTGCCCGGAGGGACTCGACTTCCAGACCACGGATATCACACTCATCCGGCCAAAAATGCCAGGCGGCTGCGCTATATGCGCCTGGTGTAGTCATGAAAGATGTGAAAAGAAGATCCCACGACTTCTTTCCGAGTCCAGGTCGAGTCCAGAAATCACCTGGAGGAAGGCCTTTGCGTGATAGCGACAATGGTGATTTTTCGGTGGTGCAACTCAAGATAAAACGCTGCTAAATAAAAAACCAAGCGCGGGCTTTCAAGACCATTCTCAGGGATGTATGCCAGTGTCAAACTGTGCAAAACGTGCGATTGGTAAGGTGCCAGATGGCGATTGCGGTTCTGTACCTCATAGTCAATCGAGGCGTCAAGGAAAATTTTGAAATACAGTACTCGTCCTAATTGTTCGACAGAAAACGAAGAAAACTTTCATTCACGCTGCAACTGAATTAATTTTAGAGTTTCCTATGCAAATATTATACTGTTGGATTCGGCTCGTCGAGCTCTACAAGAATTTATGAAGAAGTTTTAGCTGTACCAGCGATTCAATAGTGGTGGAACAACGTTCAAAAAGGAAGTCCCGTCATTTTTCAACTATGTTTGCTGTCGAGTGTCACTGTTTGAAAGTGGCGAGGCTTCGGGTATTGCTTCGCTGGCGCAACGCTCGTGTAGCGATTCGCTATCGAATTGCTCCAACACAAATCTGACGGCAACGCGCGGCAGCGCTAGACAGTCCGTGGGACCACTCCTCAATTTATCGGATATGGACTGTACTTACAAGTGTTATGTTGTGGTGGGCCAGGATGGGGATATCGCTTGTGAATGACAGATTGTGACATTAACTGATAGAAGCTGATAGCAAGCATTTCAACGCAAAAATCGCCACACGCAATGCTTCGTACTGACAAATATCGTGTGGGATAAGAATGAGGCGTTGTTGGGGTGTGGAAGGGTGATCATATCTGATAAGAGTTTGTGTTAGATTGCAAAAGTCGCCATCCCGTCGCAGCCCATGTTGACACTAGGGTGTTCTTACGTTTGTTGGGTGGAACAGAGACATTCTGAATATAACCAGTTTAGCTTGATCAGGTACGGCGAGAAATACATTTTATTTCTAACCTAATACCAAGAGGGCTAGATGTCATCAAACCGCTACCCTTTAGAATTTTTTGAAAATGCGAGTGCAAGTCAAAGATAAGCGTAGAAACTTCCTCTTCATGAGTAGCATGTTTCAGCTTATTTTGAGGCTAACAGCGAGGAAATGGTATTTCCTGCTGAATTATGAGGACTCAATAATACTGGGTGTTTACAGAGGTGTGATGAATACACCAGCTCACCTTCGCTATCGCGCGCATCCATGGTGCACTTCCACAAAACTGGAGTCTCCAAAATCTTAAACTTTTCGACTAACTCATACAATTGTGAGGCGGCCAAGAGGCCCACCGTGCGGCGAAAAGACGGAGATGCGGCAAAGGATGTCGCAGCGCGTGCTGTGCGACATTAAACGTAGTATGGTACAGACTATTTAACCTGACGCCTAACCACCACAGTATGCGCTGCGACTTGTCCTTTGTCGCGTCTGCGTCTTTTCCTTCGCCGCGCGAATGGCCTTCTGGAGGACACCCAGCAAATCTGGTACCACTATAAAATGTACGCAATGGCTGCTGGAGTGACTCAATTCGTTTAGTATGTTAAAAAAGTCTTCGTTGAGAAATTTTGCCCAAGTATCGCCAAGAGAACCTCTTTCACAGTGCTAGCACTCGTTCATCAATCACCTCCTCTGCCATTATACAAGGCCCCTTTGGAAATTCTCTTGACTTTTCCTGAATCGATGCTCTTTTAAGGAACCGTACTTGGGGCGCAGGCAACTGATAGGACTCACTTAGGGACGCGCCGTGGGCCTCCATATCCTCTAACATATTTTCAGATAAGTGGGCTCATTTGAAAGGTAAATAGAATATCCGATGGAAATTGTGCCAATTTCCGATTCTTCTTTATTAGTAACTGACTCAGCGTAGGATTCTAGCGCGGATACCCCCTGAACTACGAGACTTTTATTTGCGCGAAACAAAACCGTTACTGTAACCCTCCGACCAAGCTCGCCATCGCCAACAACTTGACTTGTGTTTTTTTTGAGAATTGATAATCCCACTCATTTGCCCTCCCCCCCCCAGCGCCTCGAATTCCTCTCAAACCGGGTCTACACCTTTGCCCAATGCATACCCCATCCCACCTTAGAGCCAAGTACGACCACATCATCCTCTCCCCCTCCCCCTCAATCGACCTATCGAGGATTCGGCAAAGCACGCTTGACCCTGTTGTGGCCGTGCCAATCGCACTCATAATCACATCAATGCCGTATGCAACTTATGACACCTGTTTAAAATAGTTCGAGAAATATATAGCGTTGGCAAATTTATTTCGTAAACACAACGCAACTTTTATAAATTATAATACTTTGCGCAGGTCTTAATATGATAATTGCCGCACATGTGACTAATATCTAGTACGAGTCCTTCTCCCTCGACTGATTTGAACTGATTGCCTAGTCATTGTCTCACGTCCTGGCGTTGACGGTAGAGAACCGGCAGCGGCGGCATTCGCAGCAGCCGCAATCTGTAATTGGGCATTCAAGTTTTGTAAAATGGTTCCCTAAAACAAGAATTGGTTTTAATAAAAGTCTAAAGTCTATTTGTATATTCACTGACTATATTATTTGATGGATGTAGCAAAAAGCCCTGCCAACACACCAAAAGGGAGTCGTCCAGGACAAGCAAATCATTTTTTTCGGGACGATTTTGCATATTGTAAGGACGCTTGCATGAAACACGAAACCAAGTATCATCTCAGCTGAACAGTACCAGGAATATAAGAAGTGCCAAAAAGATAACGGAAGTTCTGTTATAGCTCGACTTTCCGTGGTGTCAGTCGTTGGATAGGCTACTGTGTTATTTTAGCTTATCAACAGAAAGTCCGTCATTGTCACTCTAGAAAAGGATCTCATCATTTGGAATGAATCGGGAGTAACTGTCTTTGGGTTGTTAGATGAGATTGTAAAGTGCTTAAAGGAACTCTTCACGATACTCCTCATAGGGACGATAGGGGATGCTGTGTGCTGGACTGGATAGGGGTCTTGGTCATTGTTACAACACGTGAAGTTCCAGAGGCAGTAGCGCCTTATCAACGAAGTGATAATTCGCCGAAATCCACCTCCGGTTAGCAAAAACAAAGACTTGTCGATGTGGAAACGGCTCCAATGGCGGTGTGCTAAATATGATACGCTATCGTGATCGTTTGTTTTTCACTTATAGTTAGCAGCCGTATCTCCTCAACTTGTGGTATCGTACCTTCCAGGGGGTTACGCTCGTCCGAACGTTATCTTTCTCAGACCTAATCGTAGACACGCATGCAATCGCGCGCTCTCTACGGCTGGTAAAGGGTGTCTGTCGCCAATTCGGTGAGTCCCACCTACTTCGAAAGTATTCGTCTCCCTTCTGACGACTTCTGAAGCTGAGTTTTTTGTTCACTGTCTCTTAATGTGTACTAGACTAGGGCTAGTGCATACTCTCACCACATTAGTGTGGAAGGCAACAAACCCTGCTAGGATTGTTGCTTTTAGTTTTGGTTCCTCCATTTGTTAGGATAGCTGACAAAATTTCAAGAATCCCGATATGTGCGTATGGTGTCAGCGTGTTCCACGGGAAATAGCCGGTTCCCGTGACGCTGACGAGGTCTCTTTTTGCCCCACGGCTGCCAAATTTTCGCAAAGTCAGTCAAAATCTCGATTCTCTCTGAAACTGGTGCTATAAGGATTACACAGTTGTCTGATCACGTAATTCCGTAGTTTTCAAAGATAAACGGTATACTTCCACACTTTTGCTTTTAAGGTAAGAGGAAAACATATCAGAAAGAGAGAAAGAGGCTGACCCTGACACATACTGCCGGCAGCCGTTGGTGAGTAATTGTTGGATAATAGTATCAAACTAGGCCGCAGGCGCTATGTGTCAGCGGTCTTCGTTCGCTTGCTGACTATGCGTATCTAAAACCCCGTAAAACCCCGTATTACATCACAATAATGTGCTTTTCACCATTAGTGTCGGCAGCATGCGCAGGGTGCTAGATTACCGTACGCATTACCGATTTAGTCTTTGGTGGTCGAGCTTTCAATCGCGAATGGGTCTTTCTTCCTGATTTTCTTTCGCCACTTCGGCTTGATTCCAGACTCTCTGATGAAGTTGGCCGAGCCGCCTCGGCGGCCTGTCTAGCAGCACGTATCTGAGAATTTGTAATACTCAACTGATTATGTTACCGAGACCGAGGGGGTCTCGACAAACTGCTTGATGCTACTCGAGTGGTGTTGACCTTATCACACTGCGTATAACTTAAAGGGTCTTGATAGCGAGCCGAAACTAAGTCACTAGGCGCTCTGCCTACCACGTAGTGCATAGGCAACGCGCATGTAGGCACCTGCAACGTCTCGACCATTGTTTCCTCGCAGTTGAGATCTCCTGAACCCCACTCCACTAGAGAGACCGCGATGCGAGTAGAAGATGTACTACCGAACTGTTCACTTTTTAATGAAGCTCCTCCCATCAAAATATGGACAGTCTCCCGTATTTTAATCTACTACAGTTCAGTTTCGAAGTCCGTTCTTTTATGTGGTTGATCTCAAATCAAGATTATACCGTTCCGTGGTGATAAATTACTAGCGTCTTGATACACCTCCTATTGTCTATAGAACCCCTTCTTTCCTTACTTAAAGGCACACATTGCACAAAATGGTATGATGGCCCGCGTGAATAGGCAGAATACATAATGCAATATGTTAAGGAGTGGCCAAAAAGAGACACCTCACTCCACGTCCTCAGTGGCGATAATCACACGTTGCTAGATTAAAACCGCTCCCAACTGATCATTGAAGAGCACGTTCCATCCGTTCAGTCTTGTAGTAAACGACATAGTAGCCTTCGCGGTGGCAACATCAGAAGAATTTGCTACGGATCCGAGCTCAACGTGGCCCTTGACGGGTCATGAGTCAATACGAAGTTATTCGAAGAGCCGCTCAAAAGCGGTTTTGTATGAACAGCACTACTGCCTCTAGGAAGATATCCATTAGCTATCCGACTGAAGCGATCATCTAGCTGCTTAGGGCAGGAGCAATTACGGAAGACCTCCTTGAGCTTGACGGCGATTGTAGATGACGTCATATATAAGAAGATGAGGGCGGTGAACAGGGGCTTGCTACCGCGCATGGAGAGACATTTCAGGAATATTTTGTCTTAAAGCTTTCCCTGTGCACGCCCAAGCAGGCTGATATGATTATGAGCAAAGTGTCCTTTTTTGGCCACCCCCCCCCGTACATGTGTTCAGCAGGCACGCAGGCTGTCAATCTAGAAGGCAAGTAAATATAAGATAAAACAATATGTGAAAGGAAAGCCATGGTGCCTGCGTCTCTCTGCCCTCTATTTTATTTCATGCCTTCTTCCTCAGTACAGATTTCTTCGGCTAGGCTCGTAGATGCACAGCTCCAATTGAACATTTCCATTTTTTTCTTGATCGTAAGTACCGTATTTGAACCAAATTAGTGACCTTTTCCTAGCATGGAACATGCGTAAGTTCGATCCGATTACAGGATAGTATGCACGCTCTTCATCGAACAACATCCGCGTGAAGGTACTCAGTGAAATACGAAGCTATTGTGCGCTCCATCGTATTCTGGACGATCACTGTCATATCTGATGATGCATCATCTTTTCTACCTTGCTAGACTCAAATACATATGTGCACTTGTACGATTAAGACAGTAGAAGTGAAGACTCTAGGTAAAGGCGGATCTTACGATGAAAAGGCCGCCTATTGAGCGTTTACTTGGAGATGGTCAAGTTCAAATAATCAAGAAAAATAGCCTAGTACTTGAGAAATAGGACCCCTCCCTTGCCCGTTGACTTCCGCATCAACGCTCACCGATGGTGTGCTCTTCAGCAATAACGCTCTCTCTGTCAAAACTCTGATGGCTCAGGCAGCAAGGGAGGGGAAAGGGGTGGGGTGTCACGCGTCGACAGCGTGCCAGTAGCGCCGCGGAAAAGACTATGCTAGAATCGCCTGGGGCCAATCTTCAATGCGGATTGCGTGATAGTTTCAGGAGAACCTCTACGTAACTTCTTAGGCCTTTGTCCTTACTGAGGAAATGTCCTCAAAATGGTTCGCTTCGAGGATAAGCCCCCAGCGAGCGATTTTAGCATGACTTTCCCCGCAATTGGCCACCATCGGCGCGGAAACTCCCCTCTCCCTTTCCGGACTAGCCGTTCGACAGAATGTTAGCGTTGGAAAGGATAGCACCGATTGAAGCGAAAATCAACGGGAAGAAATTCCCATTTAGCGGGCTCTAGGCCATCTTCTTGCTTTTTTCGTAGTTCGAGTATCACCGACAATTTCTAAATTGATTTGCACGGCTCCTTGTCTTCGTAACAACCCCCTGCAAAATTTGAGAATTTGAGAGGGAGGACTAAACACCTAAACCTGCCTTGTTTCTTGGATGTAACTGAGTGCGAGATAGACGGGAAAAGACATATTCACGCCGAGGCTGGAGAGCGTGTGAGGACGAGGAGGGTTCGTAATGGAAGAGCGAAACGCAGACGCTTTAATCGTGTAGCTCACAATGCAGAAACCGCTGCATTGTGAGCTACACGATCAGTGGTGACCATTAGCGGTCATAACAAGACAGAACGTTGCCACACATTCAAGCTGACATGGCCGACAACAACATCCCCTCTATCTTATCCTATCTTAAGCAAATCTTCATGATTGAATGTTGCAAGTAGTGCAGCAAAAATCCAACAATTCTGCAGTCAAGGATCATTAGGAGAGACAGTGTGTGGGAGAGAGGAGCTTTTTCCCCTTCTAGAAGAAAATGGATATCACCTATGCAGTAATTGCTTCGTACCCGTTACTCGATAATTTAAAGGAAAGAGTACCCAATTGCTCGACCATAGCGGGTGTGTTCGTCGACAAAAGAAGCCTATTCACACTCACTTCTTGGGAGAGAGAAGTCCTGGTCCAGCATGCAATTGTGGATCTTTATTTAGCTTTTCTAAACCGCTTTTAAATTCTTCTCTTGCTCTGAGCGCTGCATTTTAATGAGACCATGTAGATTGAGAATATGCGTATTATGTACCCTCTGCTTCCGAAAGCCAGATGCGCGTCAAGTATAAATCACATACCACAAGTGAATGCGGCTCTCAATCAACTCTGATAACTAGTAGTACACAGCGATTGCCGGTAGTTGGTAAATAATAGTTGTAATTAGTGACAAGTTATGGAATGCAAGCGCAACCAGCTAATCGTTTCACTGGCAGGAAACAATTTTATTCTCTGGAATCGTTACCTGTGGTGTGTGATCTGCACTCTTCGGGCATCTGGTTATTGGAAACGGGGGTTACATTGAATTTTTGATTCATATATGAAAAGCATTCTTACAGCTGCGAAGTCAGGACGTGGAATCTGTAGAGCTCGCTGAAGATGTTTCGCGATTTCTGGCATTGAATAACGTTCATTCGGATTATCTGACCAGCACCGGACCTTAATTATTATTCTCAAGTCGAAACCATGAAAAAAATTGGTATTTGTTTTACTTGGAAGGAAAAAATGTGGCGTAGACTCAAAAGTATCCCGATTTACACACCTCTACTTAAGAATCAGCGACATAGGGAAGAGAGAGATATTCAAGGGTTGTGAGGGTAAGAGAACACGTCCGTCAGCTATTTTCAAAGTAGCCACTACCGGTCACCATTATTCGATCGTTTCTTTGCGACAGCAAAGGGGTGCTAAGACTCCTGGCTAGCTGAGCCCATATCATTTAGCTCACTACAGAGCTGTTATTGAGCCACGCCTACTTAGTTTGACCCTTTGCTTGAAGTAAGGATCCCGGATCAAATTTGTGCGGAGAAAGCGGTCGATAATGACACGAGTTGATTGACAATGAAAAAAAGAAATAAGGAAACCGTCAAGCGAGCCTCTGAATAGGACTCGCTCTCTACCCTCTGACATAAGGAGAATGTGGCCGAAAGACCTTAGGCAGCCGCCGATTTATTGCTGGCTCCGTGCCAGCAAGAAGGCGGCTGTAATCTCATTTGCATCAGTACAACCAACACATATACAACAGTACAAACAAAGAAACTAAGGCAAGTTTCCAGGGGTCTGGGCGTAGAATGAGAGGACAGACAATATTCCTCCTCTCTCCCCCTAACGAGGCTGCATTTGCGCAGGGACCACGCAGCCATCCATGCGATCTCCACGGCTAGCGAATGAGCGCGTTGACGGCATAAAATTGGCAGCGAACTCCTCACTGCGGTTTTCCAAGGTAGGTTTTTGCTTCGGCAATAATTCATATATTCTCGATTAGGAATCAATCATATTTTCATTCCATTAGTTGCAAAAGTATGAATCTGTCTGAGGTTTCTGCTTCGATTGGCAGCATACTAAATCCTGCGCCTCGCATCTGACTCGAATTCGGAATCCTCGAACATATTGTATATTAGGACTATTGGACGACCTATTGAGTTTTCCGAATTACAAGTAGGCGTTTTCTCTACCCAGATGGGTTCGGTTCGTTTCGAGCCATGCACCGAAAGAGTGAGGAGCTTGAGCAGGATTCTTTCGACCTATTGCACATGCAGTGATTTCATCACACACTCTCTCCCGGTTCTGTTTGATAAAATCTGGAGTACATACCTTAATGATTGTCTGCACTTCAGGTGGAACGAAGAAAGGCAATTCCATGCGATATCCTTCTTTTACCTTAAGTGGGTGAGCCAATAAAATGAGGTAGCTGAAATGTACAGATGTATAACTTCCGATGTGTAACCTACACTCTGATTAACTTCTGCTACTGTCATGCCAGGGTAAGGCTCGATTCCATTGTTGTATATTTCCCAGCACAATATACCTGGACATAAAGATGATCACAGCCACAACAGAAAGTATTGCGGTATCTGTACCGTACCGTAACTGAACACATCAGTCTTCTGAGTATAGATTGCCATTTTAAGTGTTTCTGGAGCAAGCCAGCGTATTGGAACCCTCTTGTGTGGATCCATCTGGTAGACAGTGCCTTCTCGAGTCAAACCAAAGTCGGAAATTTTGACCTGCATAGGCATGAGATCCATTCAGTGTTTTAGAGCAGCGTGGCAGATTTGAGAATAAATGAAATTGATGTTACCTTGTTATCACCGTAGAGACAGTTTCTTGCAGCAATATCTCTGTGTAAAACATTTTTCATGTGAAGATACTCGAGACCCCAGGCTGCCTATATAAAAACAGGACATTAACCAATTTCCTGATCGTACACTCGTGTTCACATCAAGTTTTGAATACATCGAGCAAGTGTCCTCCACACGTTTTCCATTCCATGACGCTAACTTTATTATAGTGGGGGGGGAGGGAGGGGACTAGCATTTTGTGCGCTTTCCGTTATTGAAAGCATGTCTTTTCGGAGATTCCTCATCCACGCAGGTGAAGCACGACATATGTAGCAAGGAAACGTAGGGAACAAGAAAGGGAAGAACTTTTCAGCTACTCGTAAAACAGAAGTTTCATACTCAGCTATCAAACGCAAGGATTGCGAGTGTGACTAAGCACAGTACCTCTTAGCAAATGCCATAGGGGCAGCGCTATTTACCACACCATCTTCAAGAATATGCCATATTCGCGCGAAATACCTCCAATCCACGCTTTGCGTACAGCATACTGCCATTTGTATGGTCTCGTCGCCTTTTGCAGATGACCCAACCCTTTTGACTCATACGGCTCCCGGTGCCCATGCACAGCACGCGCGAAGATTCTCGTTCTCATTTGTTCCTACCACGAGCAGAACTGGCCAAATTATCTGCCGTGCTAAAATGTAGCGTCCTAGCCTTTGATGTGAAGGTCAGGACGCTAGCTAGCTGATACCAGGGAAGTTCAACCTGTAAGATCATTTCATTCTTCTTCTCCACTGGTTGCTCTTGCTTTTGCAGGTAGGAGTCCAGGGCTCCACAGTTGACCTGCAACGTTTTTCTGAAGCGGAAAACGCAATAGTGTGCAAAACAAAACATAAGAGGATGATCCATAGCCAAGCATGCCGTCGAGAACTGAGAGGCGACAACGAGTAACGCTGATGAAGGAGAAAAGGAAGTTATCAAGGAAACTTCAGTGAACCTGGTGGAAGAAGCAGTGGGTAAAGTCGTGACCTCTCCTAGATGAGGACTTGGAGAAGAAAATGAACGCACACATGTGCTGCGCTGCAATGATTGCAATTAAGGAGATGCTTCACGAAGCAGCCTTGAGCCGTGGAAGGAAGGCGGATAGATCACAGAGGTTTTTCGATTATTGGGCAGAGTTCGAATGGGGTAAGCTGACAAAAAGTAGACTACTCACCAGCTCCATCAGCACCATAAGTGGTTCTTGTCCAGCGGCCACCCCGTAGAATTTAACAACATTAGGGTGGTCAAAGTTCCTCATAAGGCGAGCTTCATGCATAATTTCTTTGATCTGCTCTTTCGTTAATACTTCAAGTTTTGCCTGAGTGAAATAATAGTGACTGGGTTTTCTCGAAAAAGAGTTCTTATGTAATATTTCACGAACTCATACCAGCTTGACTGCTACATCTACTTTTCTGCCATTTCTGAGTTTCAGTTTGCCCATATGAACTTCACCGAATGCACCTTCACCTAAATTCACAACCTTGTCAACTTTGCCCACCGATCTCCACCACTCTTCGAGTTCAGGCATCTAATCGAATACATTACATTTTTGGAGATGACGGTGATGAACCTTTTTTCGAAAATTCAATTTTCGCTACATTTCTTCAAAATTATATGTCAATGTTTCTCCAACGGCGTTCTCTACTTACTGAACAAACATCCTTATGCTCTTTTAAAAGGAAGCGGAGCGAATTCACATATAGCTTCTTACGCAGCGCTCATTAACTACTAAGTAGGCAGGTAGAGGAGTACATACACTGGTGTGTAAAAAAGGACGGAAGTAACATTTGCATGCTACTGCTAGCTAACCTGGGTCGATGAAATTCCGCACATATATAGAAGGGAATGCTGCAGTGTAATGTAGAGAGTTGCTGGCAATGGGACAATTGGAAAAGCCTTTTTCAAAAACAGTGTCTAAGCGGTCGGCGGGTGAGGTTACCAAATTTATGTTTACATTCAGAGAAGAAAAGCTGGTTTCTGATAGTGTTCATGAAGGGCTGCAAAGCATGCTATGCTACATGCTCCCATACTAACCACAAGGTTGTTCAAGAAATCTAGTAAGAAAGCCTTGCATGTCGAACGCCGCGTTTGACAACTGCTGGACAGTGTCGGCGCATGAGGGCGCACCACAATAGCTTCTCTGAATCCACTCCATACGGGCTCCATAGGATTTCACTCGGGGAAGCGAACAGGCTCCAGTCATGGTCAACATCGTAGCGCTCCAAGAGTTTTCCACCTAGGCTGCTCGATGCGGTCGCTCGTTATCTTCCATACTAATGAAAATGGGACCAAATGCACCGCTGAAAAGATATTCGTAAGAAAGAAGTAGGCGTCACAATGACGTCAACCAGAAAGCATCACGCGATCACGAGTAGGGAGGTCGGTACGCCCCTGCAACCTTACGCCTCTCCATACCATATCGACGGACTCTCAAAACCATCACGCTTGGCGATGGGCTGGATGTATTACATGTTCTTATACTTGCCATAAGTTGGTAAGTTCAAAATCACAACCCACGCTCAATTAGCCCTAATCTGAGAAGAACACGCGTTGCTTAAGACGTGGTCTTTCCACTCGTCTCGTTACTTAGCAACTGTTCCCGCCGATAAGCGGGTCAAAGGAACACCAGGTTTCGTTGGTCTGGCAAAAAGGCCATCTTTATGCGGTCACTGTGCTACGGTTCAAGATGTGATTACTTGCCTTCCTATCCTGATAAGTGATTTTGCATCTGTAGCCTGCGACCGACGTGGGTTTACTCTTACCTGTCACAAAGAGTAACAATCGCTTGCCGTTTTGGGTGTTCGTGATCCTCCATCTCCTCCTCTATGGGCAACAGTGGCCGCGGTCCCTAGTGCTGCTCATAGGCATGAAACAATGCTGTGAATAACACCAAGCTTCTGGACTCATCTTCCCTCTTCCACATTCCCAGTGATTCTTTTTCGATGAAGCCATGCTAGTATTGTTCCGAATCTTGCTGTGATCAAGAACACCACTACATTCCACGAAGCCTTCGCCGCGGTCATTACACTCAGAACACTCCTTCTTTCCCTGTTCCACCAACTTTCTCGTCCTAGGTGGCTGGTACCTTTTGGCTAAAGCTTCGAGCGTACTGCGCGATGTATAAGGTGTGCATAGCACATGAGTGGAAGACCTTTAGCATCATGCTCGTGAAGTTTTATCCAGTTACATTGGACTGACGCAAAATTACGTCACCTGATCCATTTCGTCCCTAAGTTTTGCACACCAGCGTAGTACTCCGCTAATTCCAGCCTCAGTATCTCACTTCTGCTGCAATTGTTATGCAGCTACAGAATCTCTGTGTGGTTTTCTTATGTATCCAGGTAAATACTACTTTTGGCGCCAACTGACAGGTGTCGATAATGTACAAATGTAATGCACTACAAATTGATAAGAAAATTTTACAACATCAATCAACACATGGATTCCTCGTCCCTATAGTTCCACAGGTGTCTCATAAATACTGCACCACATTTGAATTTGAATTCCGTGGTCTACGGCCACCGTTCCGAGTTTGGCACGCCTTCTCTCAACATAACCTTTCGCGGATACCCATGAAACTTTTCATAGCTTGCCGTTCGTTCTCCATCCCTTGGTACGCCCAAACTGACTAAAGGACATAACCTCTCACACAGCCGGCTCAGACCCCCGGAAATGAACATCGCGCCTCTGGGGAATTTTGACTCAGCGTACCGCGCGGCACTAAAGAAAAGAACCTTAAATGCAGTTTACGTTGCGGCCACCTCGTAAGCTCCACACTCTTGGATCCCTGGAAATAAGAAAAAGCGGATCGACTGCGATAAATGGGTGACTCGAGGAAGGTAACCTGAACGTTGAAGTTTCCATGGAACCACGCGGATAGTGGTCAGATACCAACTGCTGACCACGCGAAGGCTCAATCAAACCAGAGTAGCACAGGAGGGATACTTTGAAGAGCCGGTGCTAGGGGCCAGAAATGGCGATCTAGTGGGAACCATTTTTATCGACGACAAAATTCCACAGTGAAGCAAACACTGCGATCATACCTTGAGTGAGCTCGCGTGAGGTCCTAATAAAGCCAGTCAAAGGGAAAAGAATCCTATCAAGAGCAGTAATCAATCTCTGTGTCTGAGTATGAGTCTCAACTACCGGTCCCCTACCACCACTGTCTATAGGAAAGCGAATGAAACTCGATTCAAAGAGCTTGCTAACGAATTTTCCAGTGCATCGTCTTCTGCCAGAGTATCTAGCCTTTCCGAAAAAAATAGCTGTTCTCGTCAAAGCGAAGCAGCTTCTGCATAAGAGGCGAAGATTGTCCGGGACTCCATGGTGCTCTTCCCAATTTCGCACAACCAACGTACGGCTCTCATAATCCTTATTCCAGCCTGCTGGCCATCCTGTGCGGTCTGCACTAGAGATCAGAGCCTGATTCAAACAGAACACCCACACCGAGTGGCTAGAACCTTTTTTTCAAAAAGTTCAGAAGACTATCGAAGGATGCCATGCGGGTCGCAGTAGAATTGTGTTCGAATAGCAACTGGGAGCCATACTTATAGCGGCAAAGCGACATATCGAATGGATGTCGTTCCGTTCAGTAGTAAATGCCTGGCTGAAGAATTTGCATGACCACATGTAGATACATCCACTGTGAAAGAAGTTATAAGTTGAGAAACGTAGCGTAATATTTACGGATCATCCTGTACATAACCCGTCTTCTGCGACAACTATCTACTTCACTACAGATAAGCAGTTAGCTACAGACAGTTTGAGTGATGATTTTTCATTTCAAATCCGCCAATGCGACGATAGAGAAGTCACCTATTGCAGCGTTTTGACGACTGATCATTTCATCTCAGTGCTTCACTATCGTTGTATTTTCACTATTCATTTCCTATATCCACTAAGCAAATGCACAAAATAAAGTTGGCCTCTGCTTTCGTTTTCTATATGAAAATTGAATGCACTACGATAGTGGGACTTGCAGACGCACTTTGTCTCGCACACTATAAACGCAGAGCAATAAAGGTGTCATGAATTGACCAGCAGCGTCAGAGATCACCCTTAGCATAAGCTGTTTCGAGGTCTCCGGCCTAGTGAATAGGAGCAGAACGCGTGATATAAAGCATCGGTGAAATTACTGCTATGTCTTAGTTTGGAAGCCATTGATTCTGCCACTATTTGGCTAACCTGTGCTTGTGACTCTCCTTTGTGGGGAGGTAGCGAACAGTTCTCCATCTACCAATTACAGCAATTGCAATGTTATCGTGATTCCCTTCCGAACCCACTGCTTCCTCTTACCCCTCACGAAAGCTTTCGTTCGATGAGATTATAGTACACATTCGAAGAAAGGTGCACGGCTACATTGTCACATTATCCGCCGTTTTGAACGCCTAACTTCGAAAAAAAAACATGACTCCGCTGGAGTACAATCTATTGAGTTGATTTTGAAATCGTTACATTAACCTTACTGTTTCCGATCATACCCATGCAAAGGTCTTCCCTTCTGGTGGGAATTTGAGCTATTGTAGGCTTAGAATGGTTGGAAGGCGATTTGAGCGTGATCTTATTTCAAAAGCAAGGTCTACTTCATGAACTCCGTAGGAGACTTGAGAATGGGTATTTTATAAGAGAAATAACTGCACTATTCGAAGAATTGTAGAACACCTCGAAGCTGTTTCGAATGAATATGACGAAGCGCTTTTGTGCGGTGGGCCGTGTAGCGCTATCGCTATTCTCCAATCCTAATCTCGGCGAGCTAATCTGGTGTTATGTATTTTGAAGATGCCTTATCTCCGAAAGCAGGAGCCGTGTTACGAGTAGACTCTGGCGCATTTCTTCCATGTTCGAAGTCATGAAATGTCAACAGTCAGAAATCACGATGTTCTGTAGTCTGAAAGAACGGCTGCAACGGTACAAGTTTCAGGAACGACCTCACGCCTTCGTATGGATATGGAAGGGGTGATTTTTCTCTGTTAGTCTTCATCCAAACCGCCTGAGAAGTTGTTCAAGAAATTACAAAAAATGATAAGAAATACTCGAAGTGCAAAATGGCGTATAATTTTTGGCCTATCTAATATCTCAATGTGTTTCTTTTGATATTCCCTTCCAAGCGAGAGTTTCGTATTTCTATGCAATCTGATCTATATTCTACCCTTTTCGTACACTATTCTGTTTTACGGCACCACCAAATTTGAACTCCCATATCGCTCTATTCAATCTATCAAAACTAAAAATCAACCTAGTTTTTTCGTTAATTCCACATCTTCGTGTGCGTGTTCCCAGTTTTGCCTCAATATTGGCGTTCGGAGTATGACCTCGTTTGCCTATAACACGTCTAATTCAAGAAGAAATAGCTCAGCAAAAGCAGAGAATTGAGTATACTTCGTAAAATCCTCAATGGAAATCCTGCGTGCGAATTTGGAGGTTTACTTTTCGAAATGATTCTGATAATCATGTGTACGTGTATGGGGAAGCGTTAAACAAGTTCATGAGATATTCTGCTCACAGCTTCCGAAATCTTGCCATTGTAATTTTGGAGAAATGGATTTGTGAAGAGGTAAATTAAATACTTTGTAATCATGTCGACGATGGACTCGCTGAGGTTGGACGGAGCCGTAGAGAGATTCTTGCCCAGGGAACGGGAACGATGTGGTGAATTGCCTGGTTTCGTTTGCTACTAGCTACTGGCTTACCTTTGTTAAGCGGAGATGTGTTAATTGTCATTCAAAGGCAAAAGTCAGGCTCGTGCTTGGGCATTATGGTGATTGAAACTGACTATAGAGATGGTAAATGGAACGACAATAAAGAAAAAACGAAACCGAATCGTCGACAAGGCCAAAAATGAAAGCCTCGCTTCCCTGGCAGTGAAGAAGGCTAGCTTGGGAGAGGAGTACGTCCAAACGAGTTTTCCGGATATGCCAGCTATTCCTTCGGTTGATACGGCAATCATCTTAGCTGATTTCGCACGTTATGCTGGCCATGCAAACTTGGAAAGTGGGCGGAGGAAGCAGGGATAGGCGGCGGGAGCGGTAAATACATGCCCTGGGGCTCCGCTCGCGATTCTGAGCATGGCAACGTCTTCGTCGGTGCGTAGCCATGCACAAAAACGACAAAAGGGCTTGGTTTGGTCCACTGAGCCTGACTTGTGACTTTAAACATATGTGTTGCAGAACAGTATTCGCACTCACCCTCGATATTGATTCTCCTTTGTTCATGTGATGTTGAACCATCTGACTGACAGAATCGAAAGCATATTTTTCTATTGAAAACTTCCCATTAGGCAGATTTGTAATCACGAAGTGCTTTATCTGAAATATTACGACTGAAATTATGACTCAGCTGATGGGCCGAATCAAAACGACAAGCTCTTTAGAGGTTTGTTCCCATTCTTTCTCCGGCTCTTATTTGAGGATTCACACTCTCTGTAACCGAAACAGATTGCTCTGCAGGAAAGAGGTAACTAAGCAGCCCTTCGAGAGAGAACCTGCGGCAGCGTAAAGACGCCTGCGTCGTTTTCTCCTACGTTGCCATAGTAGCAGGACAGGTTGCAAAGAGGCTCAACACGGATATTACCAAAGTGCCTTTAGAGCGCACGAGCTGTTCCACAATCATCTATTCGGAGGGTCCAACGATTTTGTAAACAGAAGCGGAATCATCAAACTCAAGCTAAGCTAACTGGATGTTTCTTAGAGTACACGGATTCTTCATGAGCTCACAGCAACTGAACCTATAAAATGACATATCAAGATGAGATCATCATCCTCGCGAAGAGAGAAGTTAGGCGAAACAATAATTATCTCGCCCATGCTTCTCAGCACCGTTTTCAGAGAGGAAAGTTCTTCTGAGGCCGATGGCAGGCAAGAACTCCACTCACATCGCATCTATAAAATGTACTTCGGGCACGCAGGCTTTTCTTGATTGGATTAAATGTGAGAGTTCTGTTTGCGACTGACTCATACAAAGACGAAGTTCTAGCTGAGCAAGAAAACTGAAGGCATCAGTGGCACCATTGGGCTATTACACCTGATGGGGCGTATTTAGGACATTCCACCAAAAGAGGAAAAAGGAATAAGTATGAGAAGTGTTGTGTCCGCCATTGTCTCATTTACAATTCTTCAAGCAAGTATTGTGCCGTAATCAGCTTTCGCTGAGGAAAAAGGTAATAGGAATGCTTTGCTGGTTTCTCAAAAGATCCTACTACCTGTAAATCGCTAACAAGAAGTATGCCTTTGTGTGTGTGTGTAAGTCTGTGTGATTTTTACGGAATTCGTAGCGCGCGTACCAGAAGTCGTCAGGATGTAATATAGGAGGTGAGAGGGGAACATATTAGGTGGGGGGAAAGAAATTGATAACTACCATAAGATCTGATTAGGGGGGTAAAACAAAAAAACGGCTCAATAACAGTAAAATTTAATTTCGAATGTGAGCATGTGGAACGGGAACGCTTTTGGTGAGGGGTGACATATGCTGATTAAATTCGATAAAGGGCGTTGGAATGCAACTTTTGTGGAACTCATAGTGCACAGCCCAGCAGCAAGGATGCATTGTTTTCTGGTGAAACAGGAACATCTTTGGTGGGTGACAAAATGTGACAGCAGACGGCTGATAAGAGCAGTTAGTTCTGATCGGAGGAGTCCTTGAAGTTGCCATCTAGATGCTTGATGTGAAAAGGGTTCTTCTGTATGCAGCGTCGTCATCAGCATCGAGATGTTTTAGTACCAGCGGCATGAGAAGTTACTCGACCGCTAAACTTTCCCTACATCCGAAGCATGGTAGTTGTTCAGGCTATGTCCTAATAGTAACCACCTCGAGTGATCGAATCAGCTATCAAAGCTTATTTGACCGCTAGGCCGTGTTAGGTTCCCAAAGTGAAGGATGTTTTGAGATTTATGAGCTGAGAGGAATGACTGCATTATCATCAGCACCATAGTAACCATTCGTTGATGTCATCAGTCAGATACATTAGAGCATGCAGGCTGCTCCGGAGAATCCGGCTCTGCTTATTGTATGTTCTAATGAAGCCTACTTTGACGTGGGCGCAATGGGAATTATGTGAAGACAAGTCAGAGTTTTGTAAAAGCTTGCAGTGACATCTGAAGATGTTCCGGTTTTACCCTATCGAGAACAGCTGCTATACAAATGCTCTGCGACTTGATGGCATGTTGGGCTTCGGAAGAGAGATCTGAAGGAGTGACTGGTTGTGAATTCGTGTGAGTATCTGTTTCAGACGATACGTAGGCAAATGGGGATACTAGCTATTAAAGTGATCCGAGTAGATGACGTGGACGACTTTGTTGATTGCCCTTCGAGATGCAGCAACTGTGCCATATAGCTGGTCAATCCCTGCAGCTCGCGCGGCTCCACGTTGGCTTATCAGCTCGAGTTCCCGGAAACTCGAGTTCCTGGAAACAAACATTGACTTTGGAACACACTGCCCACCTTCTTGCCACTATCCTGTAGATATTCAACAGAACGACATTCCTAGTCGATGTTTTTGATCGAGGAATCTCCCATGAGCCGACAAGAAAATGAAGTGGCCCCGTTCATCACTGTCTTTTGCCTTAGCCAAAACCTTTGATTAAAACGATGCAGTCTATCTCATTATAAAACTGCCCATCAGATGGTTACCTGGTTCAACGATGGCGAGGAGGCCTCTAGAACTCGAGTTACCATGGATAGTGTTGGTTGACATGATAAACTTCGGTAGTCTCTCGTCCTGCTCATTCCATTCTGCGAGTACCAACGTGAAGTTCTTCAGCCGTTCCGTGGGCAAACCTTAGCTTTATTGTCGTCGTTAAAGAAAGTATGATCTTCCCTGTGAAACTTATGCAGTCTACTTAAAATGCTTCGTACCTTCTTCGTCGTAGCTTGATGGTGGTGCATAGGCGGCTAAGGTTGTCAAAGCAAGAGGTGAACCACATCTTTTCAATCTCGAGCGATCGATTCGAGTCGTTCGGCCTCTGCTTGAATCCCTGGCTATTCTGTTAGGTCTTCGACATGAACGTGATGCAAGCATCCGTACTTGATGAAACAGATCACTAACAGCAGATCACTATTTTTGGTTGTTTTCGGTTTTTCTGCGCTCGGCATATCGATAGCCCACGGGCAGTTCTGTCGATGGTTTGGAATAGCCTCACAGATACTTCTTCTCCTTCTCCATAGCGTTAATCCATAGCAGTCGCACGGTCTTTGCCAGCGGTCGCCACTTTGCTCTTCTCAGAGCATCCTATTTCGTGCGTCGCTCCACCTCTTCATCGAGGCTCCTCACCCCGAAGCCCATCGCTTTCTTATCGGGAGATCCTGTGCCTCTCCTGCCCATACCACCTGAAAAGTTGCTCTCGCATCTACAGTTAGACAGGGGAAGTCTGCATGACTACCCTAACGTCCTCATTTCTGTCCCTGTCCAGTCGCGTCCAGCCGCAGGCCCACCTCAGCATCCCCATTTCAGCGAAGCAAACTACCTTTTGTGATTCTTGTTCAGGAGCCAACACTCGCTGCTGTATAGCATCGCAGGCCTCACGGTTGTCTGGTACACCTTCCCCTTGAGCGTTCTGGAGCACCTTTGATCGCGAGAAGTCCACTACATCCATGCCGCATTGATCCGTACCTTCACTGCCTCCCACACTACCGTCAGAGATCGCTCCCGAGGTATCGGAAGTCCCCCACTCTTCCGTTGGTTTCGCCATGGCCGTAAACAAACAATCAGAGCTCAGAAATCTGGTCTTCTTGACATTCAGTCGGAGTCCATCTTCTGCCAGGACTTCCTGATCAGGGTGATGACGTCGGTCTTCAGTGACCCCTATAACAATCTTTTTACCAGTACATCTAAGATTAGCAGGGAGAGGAACGGGCTCAGAGTTGATACTACTCGAGGTCGAGGAAGGCTTGGTAGCATAGTAGATGTTTTTGTCGGTACTTCTCCATCACCTGCCATGCGATGAAGATGGCATCCGCTGTTGACCTTCGAGTCGTAAACACGAACTGTCTCTCGAAGATCAGGACCAGCTCCCGCAGCTTGTCGGCCAATTGTTCGTAGAGCTTCATGATATGAACGGCCAACTTGATACCGCGGTAGTTGGAGCAGTTCATGCCGTCACCATTCTGCTCGAAGATGGGGACTACTCGTTTTCCAGACATCCCATATCCTTTCTTCCGCAGTTATCGTGTTCAGGAAGTGGGTGAGCCATCTCTTGTGCTCTCAAGCGCCTTCAAACCTCTTTTGGTATCCGTTTGGACCAACCGCCTTTCCAACCTTCATTTTCTCAAGTGCACGCCGAAGTTCATCCTCTGTCCAGGGTGTGATAGGACCCGCTGTGGTCTCTGCCTGTGAGTTGTCTTGTGAGGGCACTCCTCGTTCAGAAGCTCTGTGAAGTACTCTTCCACCTTCTCCGGATTTCGGATGGTTTCCTCAGGATGACGCTTGCTCTTTACACTCTTCACCACCCCGATATCCTTAGTAGCCCGATGCCGGGCTTCAGCCAGTCTGAAGACAAACTTCTCTGCGGTTTTGCCCTCCAACTTCTTTTACGAGGCGTCCATCTCCGTATTCTTCGCCTTGGCAACGGGAGCTTAGCGAGCTTTTTGCAACTCTTGTAATAGTCAGCGAGGTCCTCAGAGCTTCTTCTCCTGCCGGCGCTTGTATGCGTCCTTTTTCTACTTCACGACTTGCTGGACCTCTTCGTTCCAGAAATAAAATGCTGCCTCGTCTCTTTTGAATCCACCTCGCGTTTAGCCCAGTGCCTCCTTGGCGCATCCTAAATGATCATGGCTGCACTGCCTCAAGTTCGCTGCACTTGCCCTTTAGGCTCTGGGAGGCGAACTTCGATTATCCTTCGCTGAGGTAGCTCTTCTCTGCTCGGTACAACCTCCATCACCCGATCTCTCGGTCCCTACCCTTGTCTTCCTGGGGATCTATAGCCACATCTGCCAGGAGGGGTCTGTGCTTGGGAGCCAACCCCTCGCCAAAAAGTACCTTGATGTCCTTAACAGTTCTGAGGGAGGATCTTTTGAGAGCATACTGCAGATTGTCAGGTCATGAGCCGTAGCCAGGTCTAGGACCTTCTCTTCCTCAGCGTTTCTCGTTCCTGTCCCTCCACCTCCATGCACCCTTTCCAGACCTCTTCTTCACTGCCGACGTGACCATTCTGTTCATCTGCTACGGTGAGGTAATCGCTTTTTGGAATCGCTCTGATGGCATCCTCCAGGCTCATGTAGAACTCGTCCTCTTCACTTCCAAGACCTCCGGTATGTAGCTTATACACGGATGTACTGTACTGTGCCTCGCCTTCGTTCCACCTCACCTAACAGCCCTTATTTGATCGTCGATCCTGTTCACAGCGGATACATAGTCCTTGAGTGATTCCGCTATCGCTATGGTCACGCCGTTTCTCTTGGAGTTCCGTTCTTGGTAGTAGAGCATGACATTTTCCTCAATTTCACTTGTCTTAGCACCTCCATCGCGTTTCCTGAAGGTATAGGACTTGGATACTCCTGCGTGTTATCAAATCAGCAGCCTCTTCCAATTAGCCACCCTACGTTTAAAGTCCCAAATCGAACTAGCTTCTTCGGCCGGGACCGTTTGCTCCTCGGTAGCCCTCGCATATTGACCACAAAACTCGGGCGGGGGTTTGCACGCCAGTTCCGGCTGACGTCCTAGTAGTATTAACACTGATACATTTGGGACTTTAGGCAGGTGTAACGGGGGCCTTCATCAGCCGGACTGCCAAACTAGGCCTAACGCTGGAGACTCCCAGATATCTACTCATAAACGCTTTTCAGGAGCGGACATAGGGCTTCGTTTTTTGAAGTCAGTCAGAACGAATGTCAGCCAATTTTGACTGCTCAGCCTGCAGCCGAACCTAACCAATTCGATTTTTATGAGGAAAGGATTGGTCCGTATCTCTCCTACGTCCACTTATGTCGGAAAAATAAGATGGGGAGGTGATGAGCATGGAAGAACGAAGGAGTGGTGAGAAAGATCCGACCCCTCGTCCAAATTTCCGATTCAGCACTCTTCTCTGTCTTAACCTAGTCAGAGCACCGGAGTTTCAATCCTGTGAAGGTAGGACAAACCAACGTTATCCAATGCGCTGACGAGAGTACATGAGAGTGGAGCCACTCCATACATGGAAGCACAGAGGGAACTATGGGGTGCAAATTTACAGCAACGGTTGAAGATTACGGACGCTGCCGTTTGGGCGCAGTGGGCTCAACAAACAACAACATTTGTTTTGCGATGAACCAACCAGAGTGACAGCGACTGGATCTCTCGGGACGTTAAACAAACAACTGGTCGACCGCCTCCCCTCCCCCAATGGTCAGACTTTCTTCAAAAAGCTCTCAACGAAAGGAATGAAGGCTTTTGTGTTCTTCGAGCAAGGAGGATCTACTGTACTACTCTTGCACGGAACGGGAAAGGGAGACAAGACGAGACTGGAGACGCTGCTGGTGCCCGCTCAAGGATTTGAATGATTGAAGAGCGACAATGATGCAAGTGCTCAAAAAGAAGCGGGGTCTTACGCTGCAGATACGGCAAAAAACGCATTCTAGCCAATTCGTTGGCGGGCGCATTGAGGTAGAAGGGTTTTTCATACAAACCACTTGACATTCCATCAGGATAGTCTTCTTCACACAGCGACTTCCAAATCCATAGCGCTGAGCGAGTTGTGTTCTTATTCTCGCAACTTCATCCATTGTATTACTCTGCGTAAAAACTTCATCCATTGCATTACTCTGTGTAGAGTTTGCAAAAGACGGTGGCCTGCTCTAACTATCATTGAAACATCGCCGAATTGAAGAAAAAATTAGGACAAGCTCGATAGACAACACGCACAAAGCGCTTCGAGATGACTTCACTCATATAACAACCCAGCAGTGGCCAGTCTCAGAAGAGCAATGTATTCTCTTTGATAACTCTTCACGAATATCATTGCCCTCTTGTGTCTTTCTAGGCGCTTTGAATTTCCATGATCCTCATGTTTCGCTACTGTAATTTTTGCCCACCCTCCTTATAACAGAGCGATAAGTGCTTATCACCACACTATCAGTATCTTTCGTGAACAACTTTATGCAGTACCGTTTCATGCACTCTGCTCTGGAGTGCAGGGCATTGCTATGATCTATTTCTTTACCTACCAGTTTGGTCCCCCGTCAACTGCCGGAACCTTGCTTTCCTGCAATACGCCTTCCGCTGCATCCTTTCCACCTGTGATCCCGAAATCTCGTAGAGGAGATGCGTATGCACAGAAGAAGATGTTTTATATAGTAGAGAGCATCGCCGCAGTCATCAAATGACATTAGAACTACATCTCATTGCTGAACTGCACCTTTAGGGATTGGTTTTCCCTCCAGCTGCTACTGCAGCACCAAGTGGAATGACTGAGAGTTTCCTCAAGTAGGTGTTTATACAGCCGCTGAGGTGATATCACAATCACGCCATTGCAAAACACCGACCGCGCAACTCCTGCGAGTTACCCAGAATTGTTAGCGGCTTGATAATTCCACGAGCTTCCCTATCACTTCATTTTCATTTTGCGGACGGACAAACAGACATACATACATACATACAAACCGACACACCAAGTTAGCGGTTTATAAAATAGAAGGAAGTCAATTTATGGTTCCTTAATTTCTCTTATCGGTTACAGAAGTATTGTCGCTGAAGTTAACTATGGAAAGGAACAGGTGAAATAATTGAAAGACAACTTTTTTGGAGAATAATATTTCATTATTCGCACCGACTTCTTGCAAATCTTTCCTGAAGGTTTCTTGAAGCGGAAGGCAGTGACCCAGCCGGCCAGGTGGAAACGAAATCTGTATGGGCAGCGGACTGCTCCACACCTGTTTCCCTTGGCCATACGCATGAGTAAACACTCCCGTTCTTATCGAAATCCAGCCCACAAGCATACCCTTCGTTTCCACTCATAGCGAAGTAAATATTCATCTCACTCCTTGGTCCTCCAGCTCCTGTCTGAACATCACCGAAAGCACAAACGCCCTTGGCTGTCCAGCAACTGGCTCAGTAGTCCGAACAAGGAAATCCCCGTTATTCCGTAACATCATCTGAAAAGTGGTGGTTTTAAAAGACACATCCTTGACTGGTGGCTAAATTGTGAGCATGAAATTGAAATTATAAGACACGACATACTTTTATGTCTTCTCTAGGTAGTAGACCATGGTACCACAGCTCAGAAGCGAGTTGTCGATCTACCATATTATAACTGCAATTGACTGGTGGTGTTGAGTAATTCTTTAAAATGAATGACCTCACTGCTGAGTTGCTTATATACCAGAACCGCTTATCCTTAACGGTGTTGATCAGCATATTGTTTTTCCTTCACTTCTCTGAGTCTACAATACCTTAGCGCTCTTAGTTTCATGTCTTTTCCTTAGACCATTTGAACAAATGCTGAGTTCCCTCGGCCAACAAATTCAATAGTAGAAGCGTAATCACAATGACAAAGGATATTTACTAGGCTAAAAGAAAAGGAAATTTCTTTTGGCCGTCGTTCAAACAAAACATTCGTCCAGCCAAAATTCAAAACCGATTATTGGTTCTTCATTTGTTCCAAAGCCCTTAACATGATGACCATCAGGGTCAGCAACGATACGCCAACCTTGGATGCTTGATTGATCTCACATTTGTGAAAATTAGGAAAATTTTTCGTCGAAACCATTCGGAAGTCGGATTTGTGGTCTTCTCCATCGTCGAGCTTTTTGTTTTCCAGGTGATAAGTGAGCGAGCCCAAACATGGGAATCTGTATTTATAGGTTTGCCCTAATATTTGGGATGAGCACGCGCTTCCGCGTAATTAGAGAAACTTCCAGCGTGAGACCGATGACACGCGCGGAAGCCCGATGTCATGAAGCAAATGAATTATCGCTGTTATCGGCGGAGATTTCCCAACCGTTTCGTGTAGCCAGCAGTGTTAGCGCTTGTTATCGTCGATCCGGAAGGCAGAACATCACCCATGGATAATGCCGCCACTAATTCACAAACTTGACAGCATCCTCAAATCCTCATAAACGATTCCAGGGGAGAAATCCAGGAGCAGCGCCAACTGAGTGTTTTAAAATTTTTCATACCTAATAGAAACATGCACAAAATTTCCATAGAAGCTCACATTACAGGAGAGTCCGGTGCTCAGAACTGCCCGGTGCTCAGATTTGGGGCATACGAGCGACAAGACCCGTGGTCAATTTTGGAAGAAGAGAACGCAAACATTATCATCAAGCACATTACCATGTGAAAATATTCTGCCAGCTCTCATCACTTGTAGATGCATGATTTTCACACTTCTATCACCGCAGCATCGTATTCGTAAACGCTAGTGTTAAAAAGTCAAAACATTTTTTGCACAAGCGAAACCTCCTGCTTTGTGATCGTAAAAGTCACAGTGGAATTAGGAGGTGCTCTAAAATGTGTCGCTGATGAATTCGCTGTGGATGACTAAAAACTGCCTCAAGGCGATTTAAGAATAACAAAAACTACTGCAAAACTAACTACCCAACAGCTGTGAAAAATGCTGTTGTTCGAAATATGTAAAAAACAGCCATTGGAGTTTGCACGGGCAACATGGAGCGAGATGAACCAGCGACAC
>KZ345141.1:28282-45010 GCA_002352805.1 Teladorsagia circumcincta
AAGGCGATATCAATGGTGATACCACGCTCACGCTCAGCCTTCAGTTTATCGAGTACCCAAGCGTACTTGAAGGATCCCTTACCCATCTGAAATCGGATACTCAATTTTACATCCTTATGCTAATGTCGAACAGTGAGAAACACTATTCAATTATCAATTAGAGGACGTTGGGGCTGTCCATCAGCTCTCAAAGACACCCGCGATCGGCCGCGGAGTGCAAATAAAAACCCTGACCCGTCGGAGGCGATTCAGCCAGCCGTTTCCGATAACGAACTCCAAGTTACTCAAAACACTCTGGTGAAAAGTTGGAGGTGGAGGAAGTGGGTTCTGTTCATCTGCTCCTCTAGGGTTTACTCTGAGATGCCGGTGTATTTCGAAACTGCCACGTGTTGGCGAACTAGTAACTGACTCTGTGACTAAGGCTTTGAGGAGCAGACGTAGAGAACGCCATGCCGCCGCTTACAGCACCCCCCCCCCCAACCTGAGTTTCACCAGTACCCTTGCGGACGTTGCTTTTTACAGGAAATTACTGAAGTACATTTTAAAAGAGGGAAACAGGAGATGCGCCCACCCACCGCTGGTGAATGGAATTGCGATTACGAAATACCCCCCACCCCCCCCCCCCCCCCCTCACAGCTCTAGATACCAAAACTGGCGAAAAACTACGAAAATGAGCATAAAAACCAAAACTAAAGAATCGCCAAAGCTATTCCAACTCGACCACAACAGTATTTTCGAAACTCTTTACCTCTTGGGCTTCCTTCTCGAACTTCTCAATGGTTCTCTTGTCAATACCACCACATTTGTAGATAAGATGGCCAGTGGTGGTAGACTTTCCTGAATCGACGTGGCCGATAACGACGATGTTGATATGTACCTTTTCCTTTCCCATTGTGAGTTAAGCTGAAACAGCGTTTCTAAGTTCACTTAGAAGCTCCAGCTTCACAAGCACGACACCACGCAGATGAGAAAGCAGCTAACTTTTGACTAAGCAGTACAGTTGAGCTATACTACGATCTACCTACTTTCAAATCAGAAGGAGAACAACAGGGGCAGCAGCAATCAAGGCCGTGCGTTCAAGTGAGGTGTCGGCACGCCGAGAACCGTCCTCTCAACTGCGTGACAGCCCGCACAACGCGTGGGTGCCTCGCACGAACACCGCGTGTGGAACGGGCTGCCACGAAGCCACTAATTGCACGTCAACTCCTGTGGCGCGAAATATGGATTTGAATTCGCCGGTGAAAAGAGCAAAAGCTGAGTTGGCAGTGTCGTCATGTTGTGCTGCCCTTTACCAGCAATTTTGTTAGACTGTGAATAGCTCTTGCGTTTGGCAGCATAGTATCGAATGACTCGAGTCTGATTATAAACGCTTATGACGTTTAGTTGTGAAAGGGTTACGGTTCTTGAAGATTGTAAAACAGGCATGTGGGCGTTTTCCTAGTGGTCGCCCGATCGTAATGATCGCACAGCGTTCGGTGTGTGTCGATCGTTCAGCGCGACCGATGAGATCGGACAATCGATACGTATCTGGTGCTACGCATTCGTTACGAACAGACGACTGACCATGAAAACGACCTATGGGCATCAATCTGGCCATGTGCAACGGGTCAACGTACTACTTGAACTTAGCCCTTTAAATCGAGACTGCGCTCTCTCTCGAGAGCCCTTTAAATCGAGACTGCGCTCTCTCGGGAGTCCCTCTCCTCTCCAAGGTTCATTCCTAGGGCACTCACCCGTTCTCTGATCGTCTGTACCCTGGCTGTCGCGGTAGGACCACTAAGGAAATATCAAGTAGTCCGTAAACCATCGCCAACGGGCGATCTGAGCTCGGTCTTTTAACGGTGGACGGACTACTTGAGCTTATCCCTTAGACCATTCTGCGCTCTTTCGCGGGCCCCCTCCTCTCCAAGGCTTGGCACCTGTTCTCTAATCGTATGTGCTCTAGCCATCGCGGCAGGACCATTGAGGAAAAAACAAGAGGTCCGTAAACATTCTTAACCCACCTCCAGTTGTTGCTCCCCCCTGCGCTCTCACTGTCAAACAACGGCTCTGACTACTGTACCTGACAAGTTGAAACTTTTGCCACCCTGTAATTGGCAGACGCGGCTCTCCAATCGTCTGTGCTCTGGCTATTTGTGAGAGGAGCACAGAAGGGTCCGTAAACCGTGCAATATGGGGGGGGGTGTGTTGAATGTTGAGGTGGGGAAAGGTTGGGGAGGTTTCGTCGCAGGTCCCACTGGGCAACTGCGCACCTTTGTTTTTGCAGCTTTGTTTCCATCCTTTTACTGTTCTTGACTGTATATTCGCTCCTAAATACCTTTCTTCATCGGTTTAAGCACCAAAATCAGCGATGACAAAGCTGCAAAGTCGAAGGCGCGGCTGTTGCCCCGTAAGTCGGTCCTTCTAGGAAAAGCTCCTCAAACTTTCCCCATCCCCGTCCCCTACTCATCATTCAGCCTACGGGCTATGGGTGTAAGGCTTAAAAGTGGCGAAAGCGCATCCAGTTCCGACTGTTCGACGAACGTTGTTTCGACTGGCAAGTAGGTAGTTGCAAAGAACCGATGGCGAGACGTAGAAAAACGCATCTCATCAATAATGCCGTAAAACATGTGGTAATGTGTGTGTGGCCAGTTTCGAGTAAAATTAACACGTCGGCAAAAAAGTTGCGGCGGTGACTGCATTCTGAAGAACTTTTAAATTGAGTCATTTCTTCTCTTCTAAAGCTCCATATTTTGCAGGGCCCTCATAGAAAGCAGTGGCATTGCTTGAACGTAGTTGTTAAAGGAATAGCTTGTGTCTGTTTGAAAGTTTTGGCAGATAGCTGATTACATGAAATGAGATGGTTTTTCGAGCTCCGCGTGACTGTCTTGGACGCGAATCCCCTTATCAATTTCTCAGTCTGCAATCAATGTTTGCAACAAATGTTCACAAATATTCACGGCGCTTATTCGTACAGCCCATCTAAATTAGCATTACTCGGCTATTGAACGTTTTTTTTTCTTCGCAAATTAAGTTTCTCGCCAATATTTCACCGCATCTCGATAATGATTGTCGTTTTTTGGTTGCCGTTTGACAGTGGAAAATGTCGATTTAGCGATTGGCATAAGCGGTCATGGCATTGGCGCAAATCAATTGGTTATTGAGCTACATACCAGAAGTAGCATTTCCAAGAGCGAAATCTCCTGTTCTTTCAACTCCGGGTGCTCCTCTAAGATCCTCCGTCACCGAAGGAATGTATCAAGTTGGTAGACTAGCAGGTTTATCTGGAGCTGTCGCTGTTGCGATTGGAGCGTATGGAGCACACGGTTAGACTTCTATACCTCTGTTTGTACAGCTTTTATTGTGGTTTGAATATATAATAGGTCTCATCCAATAAGGGGAGTGGCGTGTGGTGCGACAGTTAATATCGCATGAAGTAATCCACTTTTTTTGCAGGAATGAGGAAAGCTCCGGGATTGTTGTAAAAGCTTAAGCGCACCCCGAGGATTCCTTCAAAATTGGAATTCCTGGCAAGAACTCTCGCACCGCATGCCCCTTACTGGATGAGACCTATATAATTGCAAAAGTCAGATTCTATCACGATCGAATGAAAAGTATGTTGTCCCACGAATGTATTATGGTGTAGATAAGAAAGTTTGTCACTGTTCGACTTAATCTTCAATCCATTGGTCCCTACTTCAAACGGGTTTTTTCCATTGCGTTTCTGTATTTGAATAGGAATAGCTTTACAGTCATTGTTTCCGGGTTTATCTGGATGGAAAGGGGTCGAGTCAGAGAAATGAGGCTTCGGGGTTGTGTGAAAGCGAAAACGTGGTTGTTCGAGCAATCCGGCGCTTTCTTTCCTTGTGGAACTTAAAATCATTGTAGATCAATTGCTGCACCAGGTGCCCTCCGGGTATGGCCAGTGTCAGACTTTGCGAATCGAGCTGTTTGCTTTTAGCGAACCCAGCGCTAGTGAGCTCGCGAAGTCCGACACCGGCCTGTGGGTCGCTAGGACAGAAAGCGACCTTTTCGCTTCTTGCGGCGCGAAACTTTAGCTTTAAGAACCCTAGGTCCTTTCAAGCGTGGGCCTAGGGTTCCCGAAGCGAAAAAGTTGAGCTGCGAAAAAGCGAAAAAAGCCGTCTCCAGGGGCCGGGTGCAGCAAGCCCCAGCTAGGGGATGGGTACCCACGCCCAGCTAGGGGACGGGTACCCATCCCCATCTAGGGGACGGGTACCCATCCTCATCTAGGGGACGGGTACCCATCTTCAACTAGGGGACGGGTACCCATTTCGGGGACAAGCTCCCAAGCTAGGGGACATATAACCATCGTGGGGACAAATCCCGAAGTCGTCACACGACCCATCAATTTTCGATGGTTCCTATGACGCGACCTTGCGAAACGGTCCCTGCCGTCGACGCTCTGCGTCTCTGCCGGCCGGGGACGGATCCCCCTAGTCTCGGCTAAGGGGGTTTGTCCTCGGCCGGCAGAGACGCAGAGCGTCGACGGCAGTGGCCGTTTCGTAAGGTCGTGTCATAGGAACCATCGAAAATTGATGGGTCCTGTGACGACTTCGGGGATTTGTCCCCACGATGGGTATATGTCCCCTAGCTTGGGAGCTTGTCCCCGAAATGGGTACCCCCTAGCTGGGCGTGGGTACCCATCCCCTAGCTAGGGCTTGCTGCACCCGGCCCCCGTTCTAGCGACCCTCAATTACTCGGAAACCTTGCTTTATTCGAGGCGTTGCTCGAAACCAATTCACTGCAGTCGTTAAAGAAATGTAAGTTATTAAGATGTGATTATTACCGCTTTGCGTCCAGGAGTGGAGTGAATAGGTATGGATTGCGCAATCCTACTGTTGCATGATTGGTACGTATCTACTTCACACTTTTACTGCAAACGAACTGCAAGGCAGTCTAAAGCAGACCGTGGCCTGATCCCACTCCCACGCTCTAGACAATAAGCAAAAATGAAGCTCCCTCGATTAGTTCACTGCACAAATGTATGAAAACTGCTTTCCAAGTTGTTGAGAGTTGAGCCCTAGACAAGGTTTAACCATTAAGAGTTGTTGGACCTACCAACGCTGCGTTGTTTCAGTGATTCGCGATGACGATACGGTAGACGTAAGGCGGAAAAAAGCATTCGAAACGGGATCGAGATATCATCTCATTCATACCTTAGCTTTGTTAGCTGCTCCACGAGCCCGTTATCCTTTGGTAACAAGCTTGGTTTTCTTCAGTGAGTTTGTGCCTCTCTTTTTACTATCTTTGCAGTAGCCTTTCCTCAATTATTCAATTCCATCTGATGTTTGTTGATGAACACTAATCCTTCTCAATGAATTCCGAATCTGTTTTAGGTGGAATGGTCATGTTCTGTGGACCGTGTTATCACTACAGCCTCACTGGCCAGGAATTCACTCGACGATTCACGCCGGTTGGAGGAATTTTGTTTATACTGGGTTGGCTGACGTTCATGTTTTAATGTGAAACTTTCTACCTCATAGGTCAGATTTTTCCTTACTTTACTCACATAACCCAAGTTATAAGATCGTCCCCATTTGCGTATTAAAGCTCACATTCGAACGCAAATGAATGCTCTAGTTTTCGCGGTCTGCAACAGTGGCAATTTTTGCTGCACGTAGCGAAGGCCGCGAAAATTCAATATTACGCGCGAGTTTTCGTTTTAATTTGCTTCTTTACTTGTAGTTTAGAAAGGCGGATATCGAAAATGGAACATTATCTTAACTAGAAGTTAGCGCGCCATCAAGTAAGCCACGTAAGTGGTTCAGTTAAAATTAGCTGATCCACTGTGGCAACCCTAGTGCACAACACCATGCTCGTATTTCGCATGACTATTGTGACGGCCAAATAACGGAAGTAAACGACATCCGTACCCCTAATCACGAATGTTCCACCGGCTAGTACAGTGCTACTCTTCATCGATTATACTAGTTTTGTAGTGTAGGTTGTTACATTGTCATAAATAGTTCAATAAACTTTGCAATATGAAATCCCAATTATTGTTCTTGATCAGATCCAGACTCGTACTCATTTTCACAGTCTTCGTTTCTTGTGTCTCGCCTCATTGCTTGGTCAAGCAAACCAGCGATTTCAGCGTCCTAAAAATGACCTTTTGTTGTCATTGACAAATGAGAATGAATTACGTTTGAACTTTGAAGAAAAGTGTACGAGTGTGAAAACTGAGTTAGTTAAAAACTATATGAAGCTTAAGGCTTTCAATAGATAGTTGCCAACCTTAGCCACATCGATAGGCAGCTTTTGGTCTCGATTTCGTATCCAAGCACTGGCACCACTATCAAGAAGAATTTGTACACAGTCTCTGTGACCACGCCATGAAGCAGCATGTAATGGGGTGTCACCCAACTTATTCTGAAAGGATAAAGATAAAGCAAATACTTCGATGACATTTTCTTCAAGTACGTTCTACAGAATCCACCACTGACAAGATGATCTGGCGACTGTCTGCTAACAGCACTTTATTCGCCGAAGATTCGCGCTGCTCTAGTTGTCGAATAGATAGAAACGCATGGTGTATATGTGTATGGTGTGTACGCACGCATGTATACAAATGCACCACGTCGTTTGAAAGGCTATGCTCACCGGTGGATTTTTTGCCGTAACCTCCAAACGACGAAACGTTCTGAGCTGTTGAGTTAACTAGCAATTCCATGGAAAAAACTGGTGTGCCCGTACTCGTGTTTTTTGGAAGGGGTCGTGTGGGTGATATTGGCGTTGTGATTATGAAAAACATCATGGGAACAGGAATTTTTGAAATCTAGAAAAAACTTCCACGAAGTTGGCGGATTTCGGAATTTATTTTTCCAACGTTGTATCCCCCCCCCCAAGAGTCAACGGACTGTTGAAAAAGACGTACATAGATGGGTTTTGGAGTAGAAGGGTAGAGCAGACTTACTGGAATAGATGAGTCTCAAAGAGTTTTAGCTCCGAACCTTTAGTCCAGTAACGTCCCCACTCTTGAATAGTGTGGATCTGGGATTCCTGCAGCGAAAAAAGTTTAGCGCTCGAGGAGCGGAAAAGTCGCTTTTGTCGTCGGGACGGGTGCAACGACCTAACTCGGGGAGGGTGTCCAAATCCCTGCATCTCTGCTCTGGTCGATGACGCAGTTCCCATTGTCAAGGAAGTGTCCAGAGTCGCAGTTTGAGGACCCATTTCCGAGTTGGGCCTTGCCAGGGCCTTAGCGAACCCACCCGCCATTACTGGATGCTCCAAGCTTGAATGCCACCATTTCATCCCCATTTCTTCATAAATACAGTTATTTTGCATGAAACTAGTGTGAAAAAACGTCGAATTGGAGGGAACCGCGGAGAACGCCAAAGCCCTCCCTTCTATTAAGGGCAAACAAGAAGTAAGATAAGTAAACTACTAGAAGATTGAGCTGACTAAACGATGGGAGCAGAAAGGAAATATTGTTCAAAGAAAAAAAAAACAAAAACAACAGAAACAGAAGGGAATGTATCATGAACGGCCTACTCTACATACTTGAGATGAAATGGTTATTCCTGGATGCTCGAGAAGACATTTCACTACGCCAAGATGGCCACCGTGGCATGCCCAGTACAGAGCTGTCGAACCAGATTTGTCGAGGCTGTTCACAGATACCTGAACATACACTCTCAGAGCTTTGAAGGGGTATAATTGCGAATTGTGACAAAATACCTTTAAGTTTCTACTCACCTGATTATTTATACAATCCTTCAGAAAAATAACATTGCCCCGTCGAGCTGCTTCATGTAACGGGTTCGTCAATTCTTCAACATTTTCACTTACAACTGGAACAAGCATGCAATAATGGAGCTCGTAATCTAATAGAAATTCACTTCATATAGAAAAATCATAGATGAATAATGGTTTCTGGTCTGGTACATGCGCAAAGCACAATGAATCCCTAACACTCATGGATAAAGCCTGGAATTATATTGACAGCCAAGACCTCGAATCTTCCAAGAATCTTCAAGAAGCTCAATGTTAATCAAGTAGTCTCAATGTGACTAATTTGAGTCACGTGCTTCCTGAAAACCAATTTCTGATTTTCGAAAAACCAATGCAGAAAAGCAAGCAGATGTTGAGCGGGAGGAAAAGAAAAACAATTCGAAGGGTCGCATATAACGAATGAACTGAACCTTCTCTCGGGAACTAAGTTTTCGTTGTCAATAATTCCCTACGGGACAAAGTTACAAAAGAGACTGTCAAGTGTGTAACCGCAACACGTTGGAGTTTGCTACGACGCACTCAGGTTGAAAAGGGGATTCTTAAACTGGATATCCACTACACATGTGGAATACTGTAAAACCCGTCCGAGCCTACCATCCGTCCAACATCCACTAACTGATACTAACTTTCCTAACAGGATCGAATCTTCTTAATTGTACATCGAGGCCTTTTAGAAGTTGTACTGTGTACCGAATCGCATTCAAATACGACTACATTTTTAAATGGAAGCGAAATGCGTAGCGTGTCCCTGAATAGGATTGATCAACTCCGTGTGCTTTGGAGCTTGGGATAGCGTGAAAGTTTTCGGTACTAACCTACTTGGAGGAGGGGGGGGGGCAGTCACCTTCACGACGGGTGACATATTCGCGGCCTTCAAAGCACAACGAGAAGTTCGTGGGCTAGGGTGAATAAACCCAATTTGAGACGGTAGGGGGAGGTGTGAGGCGAGTCACTTAAAGGAAGCGATTACGATAAGGAAAGTCCTCATCGGGGGAGGATGTGCACCACACGAAGCAGTTACTTGGTCGGCAAAGAAGCGAAGTGTGGATCTTCCACGACGGAAGGTGTCCTGGGTGCTGAGCACGACCTCCGGAGCACTCCGCCCCGAAAGCGTTACGCCTACTAGTTCTGTTGATGACTCGGCCGAGCTGTTTGCTGTTGGCTTTTCATTTTGGAGGATCGCTTCCACTTTAGCGCCTGTATCTTCCAACTTTGCTATGTAATGCCTTATCAATCGAAACATTTTGCTCGTTGGCGTGATGGTGGCTATCGGGCTTAACACGTCCGAACGACTTCGTTCTTTATCGCCGCGCATCCGTGGTAGGAAATGAATGGGCAAATTAGGGGTGCTACTTTACGTAATCTCGACGAATTTCTCAGCTTTCTTCGCCATTTGCGTACCATTGAGCACCTCCACGTCCCTTCTAGACCCTTCCAGAATCTATCGTAATCGCTGCCTTTAACATGCAGAGTTGGGATGTGCGAGTTTACGCTGCTCCGCCAAAAGTATGCCGCAAGCCGCGGCAGCGACTGCGCTCCCCTCCCCCACCTCCCAAGGTGAGAGTCGGTCGAGGAAACGGCGGCGGCTCATCGAGGATTTTCGCCTGTTCAGCCTCGCCACTCCTCTCGCACAGTACAGAGATCGAGGAATTACTCTACCGTTGTTCACCGTGCCCTTGCTCACGACTTGAAGGCTCTCTTTATTACAGGGTGAGCCCACACCAATCTCCACAGGGATTTTATATTCTTCAAAGAACTCACGAAATGATGAATCTTTTGAGTATATCCTATATCGCCCCCTCCCCCCTCCACCTCAGTCGACAAACATTCTTAGGAGTCTAAACCATTGTTTCAGATGGGATGAAAAAAGCTGGGATTGTGGCCCGCCTAGAGACCACTGAATTGTAAGACTCTTGCCGGGTGAGGGTATTTTGCCCAATATACCCTTTATGCATAATGATTGATCGCCTTATTTCTCGCCATTTCCTTGATCTCGAGATGGATCATTTTCGAGAATTCTCCAATAGGCCCTGATCATAGATGTCCGGTGGGGGAACGGTTCTTCGAGCAGCCTGCTTTTTTGCTTTTCAATGTCCATTGGCGGAAAGGCCTCTTAAGTCGTCAATTTATCAACACTTGCCATTAGTTGCCCGTATGAGGAGTTTGCGAGCAGTTCCCAACAACCTCTTAGCTACAAGGCAGGGCACCACCGCTGCGCTTTATTGCTTTATAACTCAGTTCAAAAGATCCTTTAACAGGTATGAAAGGGAGTTTTGAGATCCGCGTCTTGAGGCGAGTGGAAGGGTATAGAGGTCATTACAACGGCCGGAGCGGCCTGGTTACCTTTCCTGGTTAGGCGAAATAATATGCAAATCTACGCCAAGATTTAGATAGGCATCGATTGGAAAAGTGGGAATCGCGTAAGCGAAACGTTTGGAGTAGGCGAATTTCAGTCGAGAGTTTGATATGTATCGATTGTGAGCAACGGACGAGCGAATATCGCAGAAGCGAAGTAGATATCTACGTAATTCATTTTCGCCGATCCTCGCACTTCACGATTCAGATTCTTCTGTGCTCAATCGATATATATTTCACTTCATTTCGCCTAAGCGTTTTTTCGCGTAAGCGGACATCTCTGAACAAAGCCTTAGCCGTTTCTCTCAAAGCGTGAAGAGGGTGCAGTAACCCGGCCGATTCGTGTCACTGACCTAATATATGTACCGTTGTCCTTCAACCGTATTCCATCACGGGATCAGATTCAATACTTCCCCAAGGGGTTGGGAGGCAAAAATCCCTTTAAATTTCCTCTGTCATCCCATCTAGAATTATTCTAATGCCCTGATTAATATCTGCACCTACCCTCTTCAAAAAGCGAAAAAGTGTCGGGTGCAGGGTGCTATCTTAGTTGGGGGGTGCCACGGCGGCGCGGTGCTCTATTTGTCTGCTTCTTTAAGGCTTAGACCCAGTGCTAGTTACTATTACTATTCCAATCACGTTTCGGTTTCGAAATACACACCATCGGGGACCCAGCCTCGGAGGAGCAGACGAATAGAGCGCCGCGCCGCGCGTGGCACCCCCCAACTAGGATAGCATCGGGTGCAGACCATGTACCATAATTGACAACGGCCGCGAAAAAGCGGCGTTGCCAATTGCCACGTTTTCGCGGCCGTCGTCAGCTGTGGTATATGGTCTGCACCCGACACTTTCTCGTTTTTTGAAGGGGAATATATGTAGGCCAAAATAAACGCACTGGAAATGAAGAAACTATATCGTTACAAACAATAAATTCAAAAACATTTTCGTCCTCCGACCTCTTGGGGGAAGAATTGAATCCGCATGATCAGAGTTAGGGGGAGACACGACAGATAGCGGTTTTCCCCTTTTCGCAGCAAAGCTTTTTTTCGCTGCGGGAACTCCAGAGGCCAGGTGCAGCAAGCCCCACCGAGGAGATGGGTCCCCAACACTCTGTATCTCTGGACTCTTCCCCTATACTTAACCACGAGAGTTGCGTCATCGACCAGAGTGAGACGCAGAGTTTTGGGGACCCACCCCCTTGGTGGGGCTTGCTGCACCTGGCCTCAGGTCAACCATTGCTCAAGAGCGGACCCGGGGTTCCCCCAGCAAAACCTTCCGCGCGCTAAAAGCGGGAAATTCGCATTCTGTCCTAGCGACCCACAATGTCCGAGTTGTATTTGTGAGCACTTTCTGACCTAACGCAGTTGACACGTGCCGCACATAGACGAGACACAACGGGTAATTGATGCATCGATCGATATCAGCATTGCGGCCACAGTAAAATAGGACTCCGTTTCCCGCCTACGCCAGTGCTTTCGCACTTTGTAAAAATAGGTGTAACTTGAGAGGCATTTGAAAAATGAGGTGAAACGATGAAAACGGAGCATTTGCTGCCTGAAAAGCCACAATAAAACATCCAAGTGTCCGAGAAGCATCGGAACCGACCGTAATTAGCTGGCACGAGCCCTTTTTTGCCGCCACATGCCGCCGGCAGCCAATCGTCATTTGGTCCGCTATCGCTCACATACAGCAGATCCCCCTCGGCAAAACTCATCTCTTGATCCTAAATTTAGATTTTACAAATACTTGGACCTCTCACGGCTTTTTATTTGAAAAAATACAATCAAGGTTTTTTTTCTGAGTTCTTCGATTGAAAAAAAAAGTTAATTGCGAATTCAGGAATGCGCTAGCATATAGTAAACCTTTCATTCAATGTAGTCGCCAAACGGTTTGACGCTCTCATTTTATCAACATAAAGCTTCTCACATGAATTCCCCCTGATTGGTTTCCTTATTTGCACATTTCTTTGTATTTGCGTAAAATGCTCGCAATTCAGCCTATTTCGTGCAATAATTTCTGCTTCACGATAATACACTCACCGATCTGGCTTCATAATCGTAGAGGGCTCGATAAACCCTGACCCGACCGGGTTTCGGTGCTGGCCTAGGAGGTGCTGTCATCAGTGTTGACGCGCGAACTGAGACTCGACGTCAGTCATTCGAATCGATCGATTCGACAAGTTCTTCGACCAAATACGACTCAACACTCCGAGGTGAGTCATCCTCTCGAAAAATAATGTGGAAGCTTAACATTATCTTATTTGTGACGGCAAAACAATCGTAGACTTGTGAATTCCGGTTTTCTGAGCACAATTTTCAAGGTCTTCGGAGCGCCATTATGGTTTCGCTTTTTTTAGTTCAAAAATGAGGTTTTTGAAGACAGCTATAGTACTTCCCATAATTTACGATGAGATTTTCTGCAGAGACAGCACGACTCAGAAAAATTTTATCAAAAGGGCTTAAAAAATCTTCTGAATTGAAAGATAGATAACATTGAAGGGAACAGTTTTCGGACTTCGACTTGTTGGTTCATTTTTTGTAAAGATTTCAGTTTCAGAGATGGAACAAGAAGACGATGAGCCGTCTGAGGACGAGGAGTTTCTACGTGAAGCCAAGAAAATTATTGATGGTTTCGGAAAAGGCGTGGATGTGAGTTCAGCAGCACTTTAGGCAAACATTTATCGATCCACTTGAAAAAATCTCATCGACGTTGAAAGAGTAGTTAAATAATGCCGAAGCAACCCGAACTCTAGAAGAGGACCTACACGTTTGCCGTTTATTCATGATGCGGCCAAAGGGCAGCGTTGCATAAGCCATTTGAACTTTAGCGATGGTTTTTTCACGGTGGCGGAAAAAGTGACCGCTCACTCGATTTACTCTGCCAGATGTAGGCTCTGTCATCAAACGCTGACAGTGGAGATTTTCTTCTCGTACTTCTTCCTTCTTCGTTTGTGTTTACCTCAGAAGAATCGCTCAAACTGGTCTTATCTGCGATAATTTCACAAAAACACGGTGGCAGCCTTTTGCTAGTTTAAACATGGCGTCAGTATGAACCGCCGAGTTCGGCTGAATTTAAAAAAAAAAAAAAAAAAAACTAATGATCGGTGATCACAACATGCGGGGAGCATCCTCTAAGACTAAACCCAGTAAAAGGCAGGATTTCAAGGAAAATATAACTTGCTCACGCATTCTGGAATCTCTCCTCCCCTGCTACGAATAGTCCTGTTTTAACAAAATTGAGATGTGTGAATGGTTTTAAAAGCATTGCCATTGCACTGCCGTATCTTGCGATACTTGCGATAGCGCCCTATGATCTCCTCTCACGGGCTTCCGTGTGATTCCCCGCCCCACCATTCCAAACACCCACCATTGGCCGTTTCCATACAATTTGTATTTGACACACTCTAATTACAACCCAAAGTTCCCTCCAAAATTACCATAATTACCGTCGAGTGAAGGGCGGGGGGGGGGGTTATTTATTTACAGGTCAATCATAACAGTAGGTTGGGAAGATGAGGAGTATATAGTAGTATAGGCAAGGCGGTTTGCCATCTCCATGTACTTTTCCTGAAGTAACGTTGGAAAATTCAGGAATTCCCCTATTCCAAAAAACGACACCTTCCTACAGAAGAGACCCCTTCAGCTCAGCACTACGATTACCGGTCGGATTCCCACACGGACGGTTGGTCCTGGTGGACCTCACGTACGACCTCTTCTTCATAATCACATTTCAATGCAACCACTTAACGCCCCCTCCCCCTCCCCTCACGTCTCGGAATGTCCGAACAGACGGCTGACTATGTACTCGAGGAAGGCCCATTTTCCATAAAAGACAAACGGAGTAGTACTAACTGGCTTCGGTTTTGTGGTGAATATGTTTATAGTTGTAAGCGTATGAAACAAACTTCGCCTCGGTGGTGAAGAAATGGCAAGCCCTGGTGCCGTGGTTCGAGTACGAAGTTCAGACAAAAATACCGGCTGAGGCAAGTGGTGTCGTTCACAACACAGCGTCCTTGCGTTAATCTTGCATTGCAGTTATAAACAGAAACAAACACTGCCTTCATGTAACCATCTTCGAGCCTTTTCATAAGAATGTGATTGTTATGAGCTTAGGTTTCACATCTCGTGCGTCATTTGAAAAGACCAGCACATTCATACGATGAAGATGCAACCGGGGGCATATACGAAGTTCTTGAGGTACGTAACTTTATTTTAGTGGGAAAGTTTTCAGAACTAAGTTTTGCGGCCACAGAAAGTACAGCTTTCGAGCGATTTGCTGTTTTGAAACTTTTTGACTTATATAAATCAAAGGTATTCAAAAAGTTGAAAAAGTGGGTTAGAGGGCAAATTGTTCCTCTTTTGGGCTTGCGATTGTATTATATCTAATTTATGAAGATGATCGCTTCGCTTGACAAATCGACAAGGTCGTCCTCTGGCTCGCCTGCTCATACGTCGTCTCCGCTGCCAACTAATGAGTACCCAAATTACAGTGAGTTGTTTACCGCATGTGCTCTGTACTTTTTTGCTTACATGTCTGGTTTCCGAGGGGCACAAGGGTGCCTTCCCCCTGCATATCTCGTCTGTTGTCCTTCGCATTCCATACTTTTTTCCATCCCCATCTCTTGCCATTATCTGACACTGTCTACCGTGCGAGCTGATTTGGGTGTGAATAGCTATGAGCGTCGCAGCGAAGCGGTCTTATCATACCAACTTTCTTGTAGATCTCAACCATCTGAATGGATCCGCTAAAAGAAGGTTGTCCTTCAGCCCCACTTTGCAGGTTGCCGAACGTGGCAATGAAGAGGTGAGAGAAGACTTCAATTGTTCAAATTGTTCCTCTTGTGTGCAGTGAGGTTGGTGTCAGAGTCCGCGATCCGTCACAAGTTTTGCTGATTTGCGCGATTTCCGCGGTTTGCGCGGAACCTGCGATGGGTCGCACGAACTGGAAGTGCCCCGATGCGAGCTGCTGCTAATTCTGCTTGACAGTGAAAATTGAAAGACGATTCAATGTCTATTAGCTCACTTCAGGGCACCTTCAACTTGCGATCTATCGCAGGTTTCGCGCAAATCGCGGAAGTAGCGAAAATCGCTCAAATCAGCGAAGCCTGCGACGGATTGCGGACTCTGACACTAGCGTAACAGGTCGCTGAGCGATGTCGCGCTCATTTGCGGCTCCGCGATTTTTTTCCAACTTTAAATGGTGGCCGACCGCGAGCGCGGACGACTCGGTGGTGCTTCCGCACGATTCACGCGCTCCTTGAGTGCGGCTTTGACGCAGCCATCCGCACCAGCGAGAGCACTGCCGACCCGTCCGCGCTCGCCGCGGCCACCCTTGCAGTGTGAAAAAAGTCCCAGAGTCCCCACTTGCAGCTGAAGCTGGCATCGCGACGCAACCTCTCGGTACCTCCAATTTTTTCTCTTTCTCTGTTTGAGGAACTAATAAACTGATGTTGCGTAGTGACGAATATTTTTGCAGGTAAAGGGGACACCTTTTATACCAAAATTGCAATTGGACTTATCAGCACCCTCATCTATTGAACACTCGCCTCAAGCAAGCCCGAGCCTTCCAGCTGTTGTGGAATATCGCCCAATAGTAAGGCAGAGGTGCCATCAGTGCCACTCACGCACAGGTTCTTTGAACGCCTCTGATTTTTTGTATTTAATCATTTTCGGTTGTATAGCCTCACTAATAGTTTATTACCTTTACATGCCTCCGCTTCATAAGGGTCCAGTATTCTGATCTCACCGACTGACTTGGGATTCAAACTTTTAAACTGGAACCGAAGTAGTTTATTCTCTTTCGTATGTTTGTTGTGATAATATCAAATTTACGAGTGGAACTAACTCCTTTTTTCACTAGTCATAATTTCACGTAAAAGAAGATTATCTGTATCCTCAATCTTGCCATAGTTTGTGTCTTAATGTATGTTTAATGAATTCCTGAGAGTTTCAGGTAGATGTGAAACTTTGGCTCCCCCCCCCTTTCTTCACAATTTTGTGTGCGAGCTGAGCGGGCAAATTTGAAAAAGCCCTCAAGGTGCCCGCGAACTGTGCTGAGAGAGCGTTTTCAAATTCACCCGCAGAATTCGCAGGCATTGTCGACTCGGCCGCGCTCACCGCGGCTGTGAAGTGTGAAGTGATGTGTGAAGAAAGTGGACGGGAGGGGGGGGGGCTGAAAATTCGCGGTTGCAACCACGATCGAAGTCGCGCTTGGAGCGAGTCGCTGTTGATTAGCATTGCTTGCGACGCGGCCCCACCTCACTCGCGACTGTGATCTCGCGATTGTAATCGCCAAATCTAACCCCTATCTCAAGTTTCTTCTAATGCTTTATTCTAATACGGCTGGGTAGTAGAAGCTTTACAAGTAAGGGAATCAAGCTAGCCTAGAAGTGCCCGCAAACAAAGTTGTGCTCGAAACCTTTCACCGTTTCAGCAAATGGTTTTATTTATTGTTTTGCGATGTTTGTTCTATGCATTTGATGTGCTTATTTTTTTGCAAAATGTATATGCATTATTTCGCACATATTTGTCATTTCGTCATCATGGATTACCGTAAGGAATTTGTTGGAAGTCTGCTACTGCGGTGGATAATAAGGATAAAGGATAAAGCATTTGCCGTTGATCAATCCCGTTTTGGGATGCG
>KZ345141.1:45300-68820 GCA_002352805.1 Teladorsagia circumcincta
CGTGCCACTTGCCACTACACCACTTCCGCCCTACTGCGGTGGAATGGCAGAAAAAGTGGGTCTCATCCACTAAGTGGGAGGGGGCGAGAAGTGCTACGGTTGCTACCGGCTACGGAAATTCCAGTTCTTGCACGGGAGGAAATTTCGGAGGTGCGTAAACTACTTCGCTCTCGCCTTTACACCCATCCAAGAGCTTCTCTTCCCTGTGAAAAGTTTGATTAGATTGGGCGATGTAAACTGTTGCAACACATGGCCCCCTTCTCAGAGGATGAGACCCGAAAAATTTATCGGTAATGGTGTTTTCATAGCAAATACAACGACCACAGTTGTGTTCCTAATTCCGGTAAACTAGTGAGTAGCCAAGTCAGGGGAGGGGGAAGGGAAGGCTGAGGCGAGCCACTAGGCATGCGCGAAAAGCTGGGATGTGAGACGCACCGCGGCGGCTATTACACCCCCCCCTTGAGCCGCATGGGCTTTTTTGTTTTTTTTTCTCAAAGAGCTCATAAAGAGCAAGGGCGAACAAGGAGCCTACCGTTGTTGCACATTATCAGCATTTGTCATGCATCGCAAGTGAAGCGCTTAGGATCGTGACTGCATTTGCTTGCAATTAAGTACGGGTAAGAGACTATTAATCGGGTTGATAGTGTCATTCGGGATGGCACGAAGGTAAAATAGAAATAATGCGCTGCCATGGCTCCATCTTATGCTGCCGACACGCCCACTCCTGTGGTTGACTTCGAGCGTGCAGACAATTACCAATGCGCGTACATCCAATCATAGACGAGTGGGCGTGTCGGAAGCGTGTACTATTGACACTCCTGCAGCTCTAATTCGGAGGATCTTCCTGCAAGTCTGCGCGAGTACGACCGCGGCCTTCTAGAAGTCTACTAGAAGCCATGTTCTTGAGAATTCATCATGGGGTAGAGTTGATTATTAATTTTATTCGAAAAACTTCCTAATCACCTTATATCACGTACTGATCTTCACCTTACAAGAGAGAGAGAGATGAAATGCACTTCATTTGGGCTACCTATGAACTAAAATGCTTATGCCAAAGGAGAGTGGGAGAGAAGAGATAAGGAAATGCAATGCAACTGATTCAAGGCCCCCTTGCGCTCATAGTGATAACTGATGAAGCGTAGACACGCCTTAGCATATGTGCGCGTGGGCGCGTGGAGACCTTTTGTTACATACACACAGAGAGGTGAGGTAGATGAGAGGCTAGAGAATATGTGGAACGAGAATGGTGGGCATAAAAATGATTCTCGTGGTAATAAAGAAAGGAAAAAGAGAAAAAAAGAAGAAGGTATAAAGGTGAAACGATAGAGCAAAGTACAAGAATAAAGGGGTATAGATAGACAAAAGTTCAAAAAGGACAGTGTCAGACACCTACATGCAAGAGTGACAGATTGTAAAGGGTCTATAATGAACAGGTGGTGCTACGACTTTCTGATAGATATCCGACTGGAGACGCAAAAAAACACCGAGTCTGTCTAAAATGCTCGAGGGTCATTCTCTTACTTGAAGCATAACAAGATAACAAATTGTCCCTGAGCATTGGTGTAAATAATAACAAATGAACAACAACTGATTTCCTATTTAGTCAAGTTTTTTCGAATTTTCGAGTAAAGCCTGTAAAATGAGATCAGGAACATCCATCGTCTGATCCTCAACAAGAACTATATCAAATCCGTCAAGGTAGGATTCCAAAAGATCATCAACCTAAAAAAAAATACGTTTCCCATTGTTACGCAGTGATGTAACCCCTGAAGGACCTAAACCAGTACACGGCGCTCACCCTGCTATTCAGAAATCCAATCTTGAGCACAGTTCCCTTGTGGGCGACACCGACATCCATATGCAAATCGCCAAGGCTGTCACCAAGCAGTAGAATGTTACCGCTAAAAGAAGCCGTATGAATCAGAATGTGGAAGCTGAAAAAGGCAGTTTTTGAATACCGGTGCGCTATGTCATCGTAGAATGGAGCGTCCTTGGGGATCACAGAAGCATCCTTACAAAAGACGTGAATCAACGGCTCCGAACAAGCGCTAACCACTCCCTGAAATGAAGTGTTCTTTGTACGGGTCATCACAGCTTCACAGCATCAACTTTCAATGCAAGGAGTGTTGCTGTGGCTCCGATGTTACGTCAATATACAGGAACGCACGACGCACATTGATCTGTTGGCAAGCTGTGGGTGACCGAACGCGCCTCAGACCAGCGAGCCCTGAAGGCAGGTAAAGCAACAGTCCAGCAGGATTCTTACCTTCGACACATGGGGTGGAACGCTACGCTAGCCCAGCCAAGAACATAAGAAGGTGACTGAACAAAAAAAAACTCCTTGGGAAGCTACGAAAAGGAGTTGAACTTTCTCAAAGTGGGCGTGGCGACCATCCGTCACAACCCCTCTTGCCATCGTAAAACCGAATTCGAATAGTCCTGTGGTCCCAAAACAATCACAAATACCTCCCCAGCCAATCACGTTATCTCCACGGCTAGCAAGAGGGGTTGCGAGCGGTGGCCGCCACGTCCACTTCAAAAAGGTTCAAATCCCGTTCGCGGTTTTCAGGATGAGTTTTTGTTCTGTCACATTTCTATGTCCTTAGCTATGGCTAGCGCATCGTTCCACCCAAATGTCGAAGGTAAGAACCCTATTGGGACTGTTCTTAGAGGAGGATTGTGGGAGGCGGGGCTTATGCAGAGATGCCATTGGTGGAAGGCATTGAAGGTAGTCTGAATACACAACAAAGCGTATTGGAGGAAGGAATGATGATCGTATCTCCTCCCCTCCCCCTCAGCTACCAAATCAGCACGCCTCCCAGCTAACGCGTTAACTGCCTTTGAAAGGGAATGAAAAGAAAACGTTATAAAACGTACTTCTTCATTGAATAACAACATATTTGATATGATATGAATGTTGTCCGGAATGTAGCCTAAGTGATGTCGTAGAAATACGTCTATAACGTTGCCAACACCTGCGGAAAAGAGAAGCAATGGAATGGACGAGCTAGCAAGATGCCTGACAAGGGCGTCTGCACCATCTCTAGAAACTTCATCTTCTTTTTCTTTGATTGCTAGGCTGTTCAGTGAAATGAAATTGATTAACAGCACCTTAACTCAATTTTTGCATTCGCAACAAATTGTTCGATTTCTTCGCGATGGATTCGAAACTCTATATACTTATCGTGGGCTTTTGTCCACCTGAAAGTAGTCATAACGAATGCATGATGTTTGTCTTTAAACAGCAAAAATCTTACCATTCTATCATATACGGTAGTTTTTCTTCTCTTGATAGCCTTGGATCATATTCTATGGCTATATATTTGGCATTTACCGCACGAATCTATAAAAACGTAATTCCAGAAAAAAAAACAGTATTTGAGTACATTCATAAACAGAGGGAAGAAACATTAAGGCGTAGTGGTTTGGCCAGAGTTTAGGAAGTGAACGGAGTGGAGTAGAAAGCCGCGCTGAAAGATAGTATAGTGAGCAAAAGATTTCCAATTTATTAGGTTGTCGGAAAAGTCTTTGGCCATTTTCATCTGTATGTTGTAAAATCTCCAGGAAGCTTTTCGAACATCCACTGTAAAGCGTATGTAAATCCTAGTCATGATCTCTTCAGAACATTTCCGCCGAGGGATTTCGCAGCGATATGGCTGAGAAAATTGACTTTGACTGAAAGCATGTTTGGCCACTCTTGATTCCGAAGCTCAGAAAACGCGACAGTGGAAGCAATGCGGCAAGAGCCCTATGTCTTGCGATGGACCTCCAGAGTATCTTTCACGACGTGGCAAACATTTGATTGTCGATGTCCAGGATCTTGAGAAAAAAGCCCACAGTCGGACAGCTCCTTACACTAAGTGAAGAGTGTCTTCTGGAGTTGTTTGGAAACACTCTGTGGTTCTGTGGTGCCATGCACGGTAACTGACACAGCCTTTCGACGGTCATCGGAACACAATAGACGATCCTCAGTATTTCCTCAAACAGAAGAGAAAATGGCAAAAAGAGATTTTGTGTTCTGAGTGACAACCACCTCCAAAAGACTTCAGATTTTGCATGAACATTTTGATTTACAGTCCGTACCCTATTTGATCCGACTGCTTTATTGGTGGAAGCAAGGAGTGGGTTCTTCAAGTAGACCACAGCAGGAAGCGTCACTGGCTCAGACGCGTAGAATCAAAGATTACAACGTCGGTTCCAGCAGTGCAACTTTGGAGGCAACTTTTGAAGTTGGTTAAGCTGCAAGCAATTCGTTAATCGACAGCTCCTACCAGCGAGCTGCACTGCTGTTGTAGTTCGATAATGTGGACAAGCGGATGGGATCTCCGGCGCTATGCTTGGAAAACATTGAAAAGTTCACTTCATTTAGGCAGCGACCGCCAAGGGATTTTGAAGAAAGTCCAGCGAAAGTCTCCCAGCCCCTTATGCATGATTTTATTTCATTATTTATGATTTTTATGCAAACGGCAACCACAAGGCACCTGCTGAAGGGCAATATGTTGACGACTACGATGGGGCATATGATTGAAAAATGCTGACTGGGCTAAAGAAAAAAGTGGATTTGAAAAAAAATCGACGAATGGCCAAAGACTTTTCCGACAACCTGATACATAACACGCTCCGCCCTGCACAGTGACGCCCGCCAACACACCAACGCGGTTATTCACTTATGTCTGGGGAAAAGTCACTGATGGAAGAAGAGTTCTCTCAACGTTCACTTCTCAAAGCGTCGAAACACCATAAATAGGCCGCAACTGCAGCTTGATCTCATTAGAACCGTAATCTGAGGTGAAAAAGCATGGGTGTCCTGCACTCTGGGAGAGAGAGCACAGGGAACAGCGAGACAGCAGAGAAAAGCTTAACGCTGCACACAGCAATTCCAGGGCGGGTTCGTGTTAATTGACATTCGCACGCCCACCATATAAGTTTTTAGACCTTGTTAGTCAATTTCAAGACACGAAATCGGCAATAAACGCTGCGGGTCAGCCTAGCTCACGAAAACATGAGGTGCCCGTCAGACTCGGCGATTGTGACGACAGAGTTAAAGTAGTCCGTCAACCGTGCCAATCGCTCTCGACAGATTTCCTTTGTGGAGATGTGATTTTCTCAATGAGCCAGTTCTCTGTCACCTTAGCTGGTCATATGGGGCGCAATGAATGAATCGAATACAGTTACTCAGCTACATAGAACCGTTCAGATGAAAAACAAAACACAGGGGAATAAATGAATTGTCCCGTGAATCAAAACTGAACGGTAACTGGAATCTTGACTACGGAGGACTACGGAGATCTCGGCTACTTAGTGATAGCCAGGTGCCGCCTGCCCATGAGGGTTGGGTAACAAGGACAGGTGGAATGCGTTACGACTTCATTCAGAGCAATGACTGGATAAACATACCTCTTCTTCGAGTTCTGGATGGAGCGCATAGAGAAGTTGGTTGAGTACATTATGACTACTAAAACACGGCATTCCATCGTGGTCAACAGAACGCGTCAAGGTGAAGTCAAAGTCGGATATTACCTTAACAGTACGTATTGAGAGTCAGCATGCGCGATGCCTTGCTGAAAAGATGTCTTGAAATGAGGAGGAAACTCACCCCTAGTTGATCGTTTCCTCCTTTTAACATTTCGGTAAGCTTCTTCTTCACAAGATTGCTATCGCGAACTCTCACACTACGATGGCTCAATATGGTCTCTATCGTTTTCTCCATAACTGGAATTACTGAAGCTTTCCTGTGACTCAATAAAAAAGACTTTGTCAAAAATTCCCGGCCACAATCCCTGGGAACTCTTTACTAATGCGAGCTAGCTTTACGTCGACCCGCCACTCGCGCCCCACCGCAGCCGCCTGCGCCTCCGACCTGTCATTTCAAACGCAACAGGCACTGAATGCCCTCTATACAAAGTATTAATGACACGCTTTCCGAAGGTAGAATTGTGACCTCTATCACAACAAAGGAACAAAACAAATAGTGAAATGTTGTATATATGATCCTTCTAAGTAGAGGGGATTGAAACAGTACAACATACTGTATAACAACAATTTACTTGACCTAAAATAGCGCACAACACGCAAATTACCACATAAATTCATTGATCAAGTATTTTCAAAACAAATGTAAATAAAATAGTACACATGTGAAATGGAATAAAGGAGAAAGCGAGAGCACACATTCATAATAATCTGAACATCTGCATGATGTATGCTGGCGTCGCGCAGCGCGAGAAACGGATGCATGTCTGAGGAGGGACAATACACACTGCCGCGAAAAATCCACTTCAGCATGCATCTCACAGGTGTCCTACTTGATTTCGACGTACATAAAAATGATGATTAAAAGTAAATATAAATTCAAACTGCTGCAAATTTCATAATACAGAGTAAAAATGTAAAGTAAATGTGCACCGATGAACAAACATGAAACGAAACACAATGATGAGCTTCTAAAATGATTCTTATGTGTTCAGTTATTCACCAAAAATGAGATACTACCGTGTTCTTCACAATTACATAAAATACTAAGTCAAGCCACTGTACCCTTTAAGTAATAAGCCTGGTAATGTACGAAGAGTACCCGCAAATCTTGCCGTTTATGCAACGTAAACTAATATAGGTGTAACTAGAATGTAACTTCAGCACTTAGGCTAGGGCTACCGTAACCGGGTGGCGCGTCAAATGAAATGCATCGTCGGCGCGCGCACACAATTGACATTGTACTTGACGGCAAAGGGTTTCGCAATGCCGATTGAATTGTATTGTACCCATAGTCGACGTTTTGAAAACTTTCTCATCTTCCATCAAACCTTTCATGTGGGTCCCTTTCGGTGGTGAATGATTTTTTAAACCTTATTTGGTCCTCATGTTGTTGGTCGAGGGCGTATTCAAGTGACTAAGCCAAGAGTGTGCTTGGCAGTGGAGGGAAGGATTTTTGGGGGAGATGTGCAAATTGTGTCTTTCCTGACATTTCTCCACTCACTCTGAATGTTCTGGGGCCGGGTGCAGCAAGCCCCAACTAATGGATGGGTCCCCAAAACTGCGTCTCCACTCTGTCGATGACGCAACTATAGTGGTTACGAATAAGGGAAGAGTCCGGAGATGTAGAGTTTTGGGACCCATCCCCTAATTGGGGCTTGCTGCACCCGGCCTGGTGTCGCTTACGATAGGCCTTGGTTTATGTGTACCCCACCCCACCCCACCCCTCAGCGACATGACATGAGCAAAATCAAGAGCCCCCGAAGTTCACAAATGTGAAGAATGCGAATCATCACACACATCTAAAGCTGCGTTGCAACCGCATCAGTCGATCAAGCATCGTCAAAATACCGCTGGATCAGCTCAGAAGTTGCTCAAGTGTCCGCTATGTATGGAAGAAGTTAAGGCACAAGTACGCCCTCGTTTCAACTTTATCCGTAAGCGGGAAGGAGTATGAATGTTCAGAAGCATGAGGAACTAGTACAACACGCACAACTGTGCACGCAAATGGCCTGAAGAATATCGCTTGGAAACTCTTTCCTTCACAGATAAAACTCAGTATGAGCTTGGTAGTGCGCTCATCGTGTTTGCAGACTTGCAAATCAGCTCTCTTAGGCCTGGCGTAGGGACGCGTAAAAGAAGCACGTTGTGCACTGGGCGAAAACAAGCACGAAGACAGTTGAAGGCCGAAGAATTTCTTACAAAAAAGAAAAAAAAGCCCTATTAAAATTCAAACGCGATTCCCAACACAACCACAAAATGGAAGCAAAACTGAGCTGTTTCAATGTCATATACAATACTCAGTTGAATGACCCATAGCTATGACGATTGAGTGAAAGGGTGACAAACTTTGAAACGTTGTTTACATCCACAATACACTTCACATGTGCATTGCAGAAGCTTTTGTCGTCAAGCACAACGTCATTTGTGTACGCGCGCCGACAATGCGTTCAATTTGACGCGCCACCCGGATTACGGTAGCCCTGGCCTAAGTGCTGAAATTACATTCTAGTATAGGTGTATCATAGGAATAAAAAAAAAACAATTAGACATGTAATCAACGTAAAAGGAAAGCGTGGGCACATCTAACAGAAATCGTACGAGTCTCGCAGTTCCTTGAAGTTTTCAATGCTCTCCTCCGGACCGTTTTCGGCGCACTTCCTGAAAACAGCAACAGTAAGAGCTACGATGCCTACTGACATGAGAACTCGAGCACTTACTTGTAGAAGAGTACGGCATCGGTCAAGTCCTCGGGTTTACTCAAATTGCTCACTTGCTGTTCGAAAATGAGTAATGGTGGCTCAATCAACCTCCGTTTTCGCTCAACGGTCTTCTGTAATATTAACGGAACATATTTATCATATGTTAACTCATGGATTTATATTACAAGTTTTGAGCCGAAATCAAGATTGATGTGGTGATTGTAAGCGTTGGGTACTAACGACTGAAGAATGATTTCCAGATCGCAAAAAACTCATACATAAAATAAACATACAACAATAAACAAACTCATACATAAAATGTAGAAGGATAAAGCATTGGTCGTTGGCAATATTTTTTGAGATGCGACACGCATTCTATTAGGTTGTTGCATTATAAATGTCGCTTTTGTACATACACAAAATTTTGTTGGAACAGCAACAACTCGGCACCTCGGAACGAAAGATGGATACTACCTTATCGCGCTGGGCTTCGCCATTGTCCGCGCAAAGATTCGGCGTCCTTTTCGAAGAATCGTAGCAATCGTGCGCAGGCAAACTTGAACACCCGAGTTTGAATTATTACTTTCAGAACTGTTTCTCCTTCACAGCGTGCCCTTTGACTAAGATAAGCAGTAGTCAGATGCAGCGTGACAAGAGCTGTTTGTAGGCGAAGTCAAAGGTCATCAGCCCGGTCTCGCAAATTTTTGCTGATAATTTGATGCGGTTTTTTTTTCGAAAAATGCAGTTTTTTTGTAGTGAAGTAACCCTATGAGATCATTGTTTTTCTTCCTCGCTAAGCCAATGCACGGTCTGATACTTTTTACTTCACTAGGTACACAGGTTACTTTTTGTTAACGAAAGCCTTCCACAACCGTGTGAGCCGGATTCAGCTCCTCAAGATGTCATTGAACATTCACGTGCACACCCATGAAGTTCGATCAGCCATCTTTCGAAGGAAGAAATTCAGGTAAAAAACAAAAGGGCATAGGCAACGAGTAGTCGCTTTTATACTACTAGATTTCCCCTTTCAAATAATTGCTCAAGTACCTGTGGAGGTTCAAACGCAGCCGAGTGGGGTGAAGCTAACTCTGAGCGACACTTGTAATGCAACAACCTAATACTTCCATTCAAAATTGTAGTAGTTCTCTGAATGCTACTTAGCCTATACTTTTATCCTGCCAGTCAACTCTGGTAAAAATCAACCGACCCCAGAGGGATGAATGGCGTAGTTAGCCTGAACGACTCAGAATTGATCCGTAGACCGAACTCATGCTATTTCTGAATTTTCCCGTTTGCTCTGGAAACTTTCATGAGTGCTATATAAAAGGAATAGGCTGTGCTTCCCACGGTGCTATGATCAGCTTTTCCAAAAATGACGTGTGCATTGCACAAAATCATTTTCTTCCATGAGACCACCCGAGCGCTCATTCTCCACGCACTTCTGCTGGAGAAATCAGCTCGCAAAATAGCCGTGCAAAATCAATTAAGTGATAGGCTAGGACACGATCCGTGGCGGTACAAGATGGCTCGAGCGCTCTTGTGAAAATGATTTGAGACAATCGTCACATTATCTGGCAAAGCGTCTTACATGCTCCCATACGCACGTCATTTGAGCTTTCAGGAATTGAGCAACCCTTGGAGATGTGGTCATTAAGTACCGCACGATTTGACCGGGTAGACACCTCTATCTGTTAATTGTTTATCTATCCCTTAACACGTACGACCGTGTGGTATGATGTCATAACACTTTTAAATGAAGCAGACTAGTTTTTCTCAATTTATTTGGCGGTTTTCCTATATTACAACGGCCCATGTACACTACCCGAAAAGTTTTTTTTTATTACTGACAATGGAAAAGCGAAGGATTAGTGCCTAATGATGAGAGAATGCGAAAAATGTTGAAGCAGTAGGCGCACAACGGCGGTTGTCAATGTGTTAAGAACGAAGATTAGCCACTGGTGACGGCAAGCGGATCTGCTGCGTTGACCATATGCAGAAGTGGCCGGAAGGATGCGAAACTAGAGTTTCACTGTATCGACCTGACATTCGATCGCCGTCATAGTCGGCGACGGACAAGGGTCGCGATCGCTCCTTCGCTGAGAGCGCTGTCTGTCGCCGACTATGACGACGACCTTACGAGGAAACGGCAATGTTGCCAACTTCGAGAACTATGACGGTGTCATCCATTGTAATGTCTGCCTGCAGGATCGACGATGACAAGCGCTAGCCAATGTCGGCTGCTCTACGCGGTCACAAAAACACTTCGTGAACAACGGTGACAAGTTAGTTTGCTCCAAGACAACGCGTTTCCGCACGTGCCTACGGTCTAACACTAGAGGATTCGCAAACGGGGTTTGTCCGCGCTTGCCAATGCGCCACGTTCGCCAGACTTGTTCCCACCAGATCTCACCTTTATTGATCGCCTCTAATCACCTGTAGAACATCAAATTCGACGGCGAAAAGAACTTCAAATTAAGCATCAGCTTTCCAAAAATATCTTCTATCTTTTATAGACGTTGTATCTACCAGGTGCCCAGAAAATATGATTGTTGCTTACCCTGGCGGCTAATATGTTAAGGGTAATGTAATAAATAAGAGACAGAACAAAAGGAAATCTCAAAAATATGCCGTGGACTGTTTCGAACTTCCTTTCCAACTTAATGTTGTAATCATTACATTTTGGAACTCAACTACATCATCCATAGCTAACAGGGGAGGTCTTTCAAGATATGGAGCGCTCCTCCGAAACTTCCTGCATGTCGTAAAGGTTCAGACGTAGAACACAGAACCATGATTCATTTTTTTGGACGCTTCTGGCAGGGTCAAAATACTGAAGAAGAAATCTGTGACGACAAATTTTTACATGAGAATGGTGCATCCAGACTCATACTTTGGACCATTTTTTCACCACTGTTTTGACATTCCTAGAAGCGTTTAGGGAGGAAAATATACCACAGTTCTGTGTTCCTCCATAACAAGCAGGAAACCATTACGATAAGCACCCCATGTAGTGGAAGACCACTTGTGAGATTAGTGGTTGTCAAAAAACTCGAATCGCAAGAAATAGTAGAAACAGTAGTAGAAAATAAATTTAACAGCAGTAGGATCAATTAATTAATGAAAAGACGAAGGAATAGGATCTCACCACGTTTGGAATCACAGGTTCCTTTTTGTGGAGAACTGAGAACAGCTGCGCCTCCATTTTGTCTTCCTCTAGGTCGGTATCTGTTGGTTCAGCGAACTCATCGTCCGTCTCTATCACCTTCAAATGGGAGAATATTGCTTTTCTGCAATCATTTTAGAATGCAACGCTTAGCTTTAATGTACACAATTAAAAAAATATTAACCATGTGTGCGAGAACATTGCTCGCAAAACAGAAAGGAAAGTACTAAAATCGAATCCACCTAACGCTCTTGAAAGAACGAAAGCAAAAATGTTAGAATGCGAGTAACCCGATTGATGGCTCGAGGAAACCACTGACAGGCATTAGGCGCTAACATACATTGAGAGCGGGCCACTAAAGCAACAGTCCCAGCAGGGTTCCTTCCCTTGTCACTAGTGGTAAGGACGATGCACCAGCCTTGGTCAAGAAGATAAAAAAGTGAGTGAAAAAAAACTTACCTTGGGAAGCCGCCAGAACGAATGCCTTTAAAGTGGCATGACGTCCAATCGGTCGCGACCCCTCTTGCCAACCGTGGAGATCGCATGATAGGCTGCGGCATTTGCGATCGTAGATCGAGTTGAAATAGACCCTGCGATAGATCGCGAATGCCTCCGTAGCCAATCACGCGGCCTTCACGGCCGTCTCGAAGGTGATGCGAGCGATTGGGCGCCACGCCAACTTCTAAGGCGTTCAACACCCTTTTTAGCGGTTTCCAGATGAGTTTTTCGTTCTATACGCTTCATATGTTCTTGACAATGGCTAGTGCATCGTTCCACACCATTAGTGTAGAAGGTGAGAACCCTGCTGGGAATGGTGCTTTGATGGCCAATAAATCCCTTCTCTAACTTGTCCTGCCCCAACGTTCACTGTCAAAACAATTGACAGATTATGATTGTCTATTTCATTTATTATGACAAATCCTTACGATTACTATATATAGGATAAAAGGCACGGCAGAAGGGGAAATTTAGCTCACCTCGAAATCCTTATTGCAATAATAAAAGTGTTGAGCCATACGATTGCCATTCCGAGTACGCATTCCACACTTGCAGTGAAATCGTAAGCCACGCTGACTGCACTGCAGTGCGTCGATGCCCCGACGAACAGAAGTATCTGTTGCCATGCGTCGCTTTCCTAAATACACCAACTTTGCTAAAGAAGTGTTTTCCTTGACTCGCTTTTGATTGCTAATGTTTTCTTGAGTTTTCACCTTAAACATTGAATCCCCAGAGGTCACAAATTTTCTAATGGTGAGTTTCTCACTTTGAAAGTACAGAAACATAATTCAAACCAATGCATGAATTACCGTATAAGCTTTCGTTGAATGCGAGCGTGACGCATGCAATACACTTTCTAGAAGTACTTCCATCTGGGTTGTTCACGCATTGTTTACACTGGTATTGAGGTTTCTGCTCCTGACATACTAGTCGACTTCGCTGTCGAGATCGAGTTTCCGGATTCTGATAAGAGAGGATTAGGAACATCCATGGAAAGTGTGATAACGAGCAAACACGCATAAAGAAAAAAGCGCTGGCAAAAGAAAGGGAAAAATTTACCCTGTATGTCATCGTCCACTTCGGATTGACCGCTGAATGATCCCTCCGATGCTTCTGCTTGTCAGCAATATTTGTAAAAGACAACGCGCAATGATCACAACCCAGACGAGATTCTAAATCAACCAAGCGATAACGCACTACTCAAATTTGAACGGAACCAGAAACTGATGTCGGTAACTTGAATGAGATGGCTTACCCGATTCATGACTTATCATGTGATTGACGAACTCCGATACACGGATCACTGGTCGCTTTCTTTGGTACGAGGGAACAACCAGGGTGAATGTGCAGAATGGACACATGAGCGTGCTAAAAATACGAAATTATAAAAGAAAAAACTTCGCGTCAGTACAATAAAGCAAGAAAAGATACTGATAGCCTGTTAGGGTTTCGTCTTTGTTGTACAGTCGTCTGAGGAGCACCGCTCCAAACCATTAGGAAGGACTTTAATCTTCGGTAATGGGTAATTGAGCCCTGAACTAGATCTGCTCTGATAGGTACCTACCAGGAGTGATTTCTCAGGTGCGGCTTGCTAAATACCCCAATTATTCAAATAGATCTAATTCAACCCATCCAAACGAAATTTTGGTAAAATTTGCTCCCAATCATTACTGCCCTGGAGGAGCGCTTTTTAACACATGTGTGGGTAAGTAAAATTAATGATGCGCTGGAAGCGAAGGAACTAACGCATAAGAAAGTGAATCCAAATAGATTTCCCAGTCCCGGTCGGGGAGGGGGGGGGGGAGGATTGTGTGCTGCATACAGCCATGAGAGGAAATTAGAAGCTCTACACAAACGCTAGACTCAATTGTTGCTATGTAACAGAGAACTATTTGATCCAGTACTCTCCCCTCCTTCCCCTCTCCCCGACAACATTTAAAAGTCATCGTTCGAATACCAATTCGGACCTTGATCAATCTGGTCCTAATGTGTACGCCAGCAAACTCCGAAGGGGCTGCTTACATTGAATAGAAGCCGATGGATAGGAATAAACAATAAAGTCAACGTCAGTTAACGAGGTCCTAGAATTGCTGGTAATGAATGAAAACGCTTTCAACAAGGTGTTATTGCGAAATGAATCGCACAGGTCAAGCCCAGAAGTGATGTTTAGAAGCAGATGAGCTTGTTCTTAAATTCTTGTCCAGCTCTCATTTACTGCAATTTTGAGTTTTTTTGAGCGGATTTGGTGGGCAGTTTGAACCACGGGATTAACTAACATTGGGTTACTCCCGTCTTAATAAAAAGCAACAAGAAAATTCTTTCCGGTTTCTCTGGTGTGAGCGTTTTCAATGACTATGTTCACTCGATCACAAGATACCAATGAGGGTGTTTGCGTGAGAATTTCCCCTCCGACACCATCGGAGATCAATAAACGTGGTGTGCGCCATTGATGTACGCCGGAGACACAACTTATTTCTCTGAAACTTTCAACCCCGCGTTGGTTCGAATAGGCTGCGCCTGATACTGCCAAAAAATTTTATCCGCATCATAGTTGAGTAGATGTTGCGACAACATCCTCAAAGGGCTTAAGCCCGCTAACGTACTTAGAACTAACGTGGGTAAGTTGTAAGGCGAGATAAGCTGGAGATGCTACGTCCGTAATTTTCCCGAGTCTTGAGGAGGTTTCACGTTCGAAGTGACTGTCTTCTTTGGAAGTAAAAACAAAGATAGATATATTATGTATTCTTAGGATGTGTTCTACACCAATGCGCTTATGAAACTGATCCACTACCCACTACCAGTCCCTTAAAGAAGCGGTCCCAGCACGGTGGGCGTGGTTGGAATCGGCTGCAATCCCCTCGGCCGATTCCGACCACGCACACTTCGAAGCTGTTCGGCTCCCTTCCGAGCGGCTTTCCGAGGTGAGTTTTTTGTGCAGTCACACTTCTTGATGAGGCTCTGCACTGTCTCGAAGTGTGCGTGGTCGGGATCGACGAGGGGATTGCAGCCATTCAACCACGTCCATTCTGCTGGGACTGTTGCTAATAAAAAAAAAGAACTAAATCTGAGCCAGGAAGTACAAAAAAAGAAGACGCGTAATTAGGTTATATAAGATCAATCAAGATTTAAGGATACGTCAAAATTGTGAATAAAGTATTTCGTGAAGCACATTGCAGAGAAATACTACTTAGCGATGTAAAAAAAAACGAGCCACGACATCTTCAAGCATCAGTTGTTCGAATGTCAAAAAAAGATAAAAAGAAAATGGTGGACCTCGTATTCTTGTGTTCTCTGACGAAATGATCAAACAAGTGCATTCGAACTGTGCACCGATAGCGACATCGTTTGCAGTGGTAAGGGGCATCGTTTGGCTCATGCGTTTGTAGATGAGTGCGCAGCGCATTTGCAGCTCCTACCTAGACAGAAACGGAACTACTTATAAATTAAGGAAGTTCTAACCCTATGATAACTCACATCGGAGCGAACGTCTCTTTCACAAATAGCACAGGTTGCTCGGTTTACAGCTTGAGGTTGTCGGGAATGACACCTCGTGTAGTGCACCTAAAACAGTTCATTTAGACCTCTTGAAAAAAAATTTAAGAGCATACAAACACCAACTAATTGCATCTCCTAGAAAAGTTTGAAGTGAGAATTCATATGACATTATGAAACAAATGTTTCCATCACACACCTGCATTAAATATGGAGTGTGAAATCGAGCAGTACAGCTCGGGCAAGTCGATAGGATGTCAACGTCATTCCTTTTAGACGGGGCCGTGGAGATCGAATTGCTGTCGCTGAGTATTGGAAATGAAGGCGATTTCGGATCATATTCCTTCCATGTTGCTATGTGCGCCCAAAGATGGCAGACGAATGATACGTTACCGGTTATCACACGTCGGCAACTCGGGTATTGGCACTGAAATTGTAGTGGATTAGAGAAATTATCTAATAGCATATAGGATACTCAATAAAAGCAGCGAACATCAATATATGATTCTCTTTCATCATGAACATATTGCGTACCGCGTGCGCCACTATGTGGCGCACGATTTCACACAAAAGCATAGTCTAATCGTATTTATTTGGCACTTTTCAAAGTTCCTTCAAAGTTTTGAAGGCGGAAAGCAATAGTGTCACCACTGGTAAAATTGCTATAGTTCAAAGATGATTAATATAAAAAAAAACACGAAAAGATACGGACATACTCATACAACGGAATGTCCCCAATGTGTTAAATGTAGGTCCCTTGAAGTTAGACTTCTGATGATCTCTACATCCGTCACGATCATCGAAAACTGAGGCCATGTGCAGGATTTTTTTTACAGGAATAGAGAAAAACCCTTTGAATTTCATTTGCTTTCCAACTAGGAGTCAAAAATGTATTAACAGATATATTTTTCATAGAAAAAAGGAATAAATTCGAGGATTTATTTCCCACATTTCCTTCTATAGCATGCGGTCCCACAAAACACTCTTCAGAGTCGCACGACGAGCTCAAGACATATGCACTAACTATTACAGCGGAATACAAATACAAATATTTGTAAGCATTTTAAATAGCGCCAAAACATTACACTTGGACGTTATTGAGGCCATTAAATTATATGGCGGGCCGAAGGACGCCACCACTTTTAGCAAAAAGGCATTTTCCGCAAATTTTCTTCGAATTTCAAGATGAATCGAGCTAATATAACTGGAGAGGCAGAACTACCATAAATCAGCCTAATTGCACATTAATTCTTATCATTCTAGCCTTTACCTTCATTGATGACATTAACATGCGAATGAAAAGTTGACAAAGTCAGCCCTAACTTTCAATCCGAACTGAAGCCACCAGGCACGTTGGATCCATCATGGTGAAAAAATTTAAATTACGATAAGTCTACTAATCCAAAGCTCGATTAAGCAAGGAAACACAAGCTAGGACATTAGCCAAAAATTACATTCGGGAGTTTTTATTTTATTGGACCCATTCACACCTTGGTCCTCTAAAGCAGAATGCTATACCAAAATATAAAATATCTTTCACTAAAAAAATAAATAAATGAAAAAAAGCGGCCCCTTGGAATGACTTTTAACGTGGATACTTCTATAGCTCGAGGCATTCAATGAACCTCGATATAATTACCCAGGCAAGTACTTTTACGATGCTTCATTCATTCTATGTTTTCTTCAATATTGTTAACGGGTGGAAGACTGCTCTCCTACATTTTCCACGCTGGTCGGAGAAAAATAAAAACCTCACCCTAAATTTGAGAGATGGACACAACTGGCGATCGTTGTCACTTGATTTTTCCCCGCTCACTTCAAAGTTATAATTTTGAACACGTGATTCTGGCACATGTCGAACCTGAAAAAGTTGGGTAATAAGAATTACACACATTCTACGAAAGAAACCAAACATACCACATTGCGTGGAGATGGAGAGTGATTTTGACTCCTTGACGGCCTAAAGTAGAAAGTTTGAGATTGAACGGTAATTGCTAAAAGATTTTGAAAAGCAAGAACTAAAACGAGAAACGGCTCACCGCGTGTTTATAGGACGAGTAACTACTGCTGGAGCGCCTCCAAGTAAGGATACTGCACTTATGCCATCATCTCTCGCTTGAAGGATCGGTCGGCTCTTTTCGTACGGTAGTCTCACCGGCGGTCGTTGAGGAGATATAGGAGTTACCTGTACACGCTGACATATTTCAAACAACTTCCACGTAGATTCAATATGAAGTGCAGGGAAACTTCAAATGAGTCGAAATCTATATCTAACAGCTCGGTTAAAACCACAGAATCATCCCTTCAAGCGTTGTTTGAAAACAAGATTGAGCCGAAGTGGAAAATTAGCGAAAAGGGATAGCATATATCGAGTGATTCTACCAAAGTGCAGAGGGCGGAGCTCCTCAATCGATACTTATCTAATCCTTCTCTCAGCTTCTTTCAGCAGCAGCGCAAATTATGAGCGCATCATCGCCACAGAACTTGAGTTCTGTACCTTCATGAGACTGAAATCAAGTATTACGGCCTATTCAGTAAGGGTTTACGAACGTCTAAAGTCCTGCCACGAATGGCGCACAGCATAGACGATTAGATAACGGTTGAAGTCCTGAGGCTGAGCCTTGGAGAGGGGAGGGATCCGCGAGAGAGCGCAGGCAGAAGCATCAAACTGAGGCGGTTTAAAGGACCGAGTCCAATACTCCGTCGACCATTCAGTAAGTAGTCATGAGATCTGAACAATCTCCAGAAATGAGGTTTATGCAGTGATTTTCTGACTGAGACAAGGAAAATCCCTTAGAGTCCTCACCTGTTTTTCCCACCAGGACCGCCTAACAAGGGATACAATCTGGGGCATGTGAGAGGTGTAATCACAAAGACACTCAGTGAAGAAAACTAATTAAAAGCAATGAATTTAAGTGGATTTCCTCCTAATTCCCGGCTGGGGAAGGGGATTTCCTTCAAGTTTTCCGCATACGGCCCCTAATGCGTCCAGCTGTAAGCGATTCATAGAATTCCTATTAGGATTGATAAAAGAAGCCTTAAAAACCATACCGTTTGCATGTAGGGAACACTGGTGTTGGACTTGATTCTATTCGGCGCGATATAACCTTGAGGCCTTTCTTCCATCTGGCGCATTCCATAGTAGTGAATATTTTGATTATTGCTCAGCACTCCATCATCGGTCCTTGTTGTTCCGATGCCTATGAATAAGCAAAGATAATTACATGAAGAGCTTGTCAATGAAAAGTCTGCTAAGATACGCCACATGACCTAAGTTTTAGGAGGTAATGATGGAGAGATTTTTTTTTCATCAATATTAGTCAAAGGGGAGGCTTTTGTGCAGAATTCGAGCAGATGACCAGTTTTAAATTAACCGGCAGTTGGACTAACTAAATTAGCCTAAGGTGTAGTCGGAGGGGAGAAGCATCGTGGCGTACAGCACTCAAGGCATTCAAAACCACGACAAACATTTCCGTTTTCGTCTCAATAGTCCCCTTTTGTGCGCAAGCAAAATGGTTCACCCATTCCGGTGCTTCCTCTCACTGCGAAAAACTGGGTTGCTGCTGCCATGATGCGCCACTGCCCACGATACTCCTCCTCCTCCCTCTGAACTATACTTGGGACTTATTTGATACGCAAGCTGTCGAAATGAATAGATATCAGTTTTTTCTAAAGCAGTAACCTCCCTGGAGCCGCTTCCCATCCTTTCCCCAAACTACAGAAATGAAAAAATCCCTTTGAAGCTATTTGCGTTCAACGATAGACTTTCTTTACTTTCAGCATAGTTTACTCTTACACACACGCATAGAATACAAATAGGCCCGTTCTTGGAGCAAATCCGGTTTAAAAGACAAAAAGATTTCGAAAAAAATTCTTCCATCCTCTCTCTTACGGGGTCTTACGCCTTTACCCTTTCTGCCCTAAAAGTTCTTCGTAAGAGAAACATTTACTTTTCTGCTGTTTATTACTTGTGAGCACATAAATAATACTGTGGCAAGATTGGAAGCTTTTCGATCACAAACTAAGAAATTGGAAAGGTGTGAAAAATGACAACAACCTCTTAACTTTGCGCCGAATTATTGCTGCATTTGTAAACAAATACTTGTAATGCTAACAGCAACACAATGAAATGGCGGGTGTAAAGCAAAAATACGAAAAGAAAAAGTCGCCTGAAGCGCCTCTAGCAGGAGTAGTGGAAAAATGCTGTTGGGCCGGTAATGCGAACCTCTGAATTTAGTGGTGGCGAGTGCCACCACCAGAGCTGAAAAGGTTAAACCGGGGTTTATGGAGGAATACCGCGATTTCTAGGAAAAAACCTGGATGGGGATATCAAAAACAAACCCCATGTTATACAATGGATCTGGAGAAATGGAAAAAAAATCTAAGATTTCAGATAGGGTTTGACAACCAACAGAAAAGGGATTCTCAGTAAGCCGCTAAACCTAAAGAATGGAGGAAATTTCTAGCTTTGAGAGGTCGTTCACAGGGAAATTTGATAGCCATCATGAATGTAGACCAGTTTAAGGAGTAAGAAATAAATTTAATCGAAATTAAATCAAAATTGAAACCCCAGCGAACATCCACATACCAAGAGCGTCCAAATCCAGAGGTTTTGAGTTCACAATAGCAACGGAAGCCAAAGCAGAGCCATTCATCGGATTGCTTTGGCGGCTATCTTCGTCGTCGGAATCCAAAATGATAACCTCAGTCTCCATCTGAAAATCGCGGGTAAATCTTCACCACTTCGACAACGACGTTACACAAACTACGCCTTCGACGACAAAACAAATCCATGGGAACCTCACATTCGGAAAACCGAGCTCTAATGATAATTCAAAACAAACAGCACAATGGGGAGGTGCGGCGATTCTACGACGCGAAGCGACTTCCGCAGTATCGATCGCCTAGCGACGAGATGTGGGGGCGGCACCAACGGCCTCCCCATACCCACACAAACCATGGCTATCGATCGATGTCTACCCTTGGGCGAAGCGACATCATGGAATGCAGGGCGACGAGCGATTGCGGGGGTTTTGACAGGAATGGAGGGATTGACGGCCTTCTGGAGGGTGATGCAAGGAATGTGGGGGTTGTAGGACACAAGGTGCGGCTTACTAAGGAGCAGCTAAGCTTCCCTGTTGCCGCAAAGGTCAAAGAAAACCTCGCCATTCAGTGCAGAGGCGCAACGTTTACTGCTCAGGTACTTGTTACTTCTTTTTAAAGAGTTATTTCGGCTTCTACAGTCTCCACAGTCGACGTTGTTTCCCGAAACGAAAAATGGGAAACGGTGCTCTTCACTACGGACTAGCAAAATAATTGTTTGCAATTCCGCCGAGAACGAGACCACTGTCTCGTCATCAACTTTAAAAATCGTTCATAACAGAGCCGCAAACTCACCGATAAGTTCACCCCTTGATTCATAGCAGGTTCCTTTCATCGGTTTGTTAAAGGCGAGATTCGAACAAGGGGCCTATAGATACAGTATCATCCAACACCAAAAGATGAGCAGGAAATCTTTGGATTCATTTGTTTTTTTTAAGCGATGGTTCCTTCATTCTGAGCACATTTTTATTCCTGCAGATGTGCCTTTTTGGAGCAGTCATGACTGGGAATAAAAATAAATTTAACACATTCACGCCGATGGCGACCCATGTGGGCTGCCAGTTACGTGTGCTCGTAGGACGATGGCAGCCCATATGGCCTGCCAGCAGATAATTGCTTGCCGTTTGCTAATATCATAATTTTGTTGAATAATGTGGATATCAGTGGAATAGTATCAGGGAATAAGTATAACTCCAGAACATCGTGGTCCACTGAAAGAGAAGATATGATTTGGTTTGAAAGATTTCGGGGTCACACTAAATTTTGGTTCGGCTGATCCTTTTTTCAACTCTGTCCCTCACCAAAAAAGTGCAGCATATAGCCCCAGGTCACGAGGGTCGAAGAATAGCGGAGAAAAGGATAATTTTACATGTGCATTATGAATGAATTGCTCGAATAACTCAGCAACCCTAGCTTCTCCAGTACTGGTTCACTAGGGCAGAAAGCGACTTTTCCGCTTTTCACGCGCGAACTTTTTTCGCTGAAGGAGTCCCGGATCCAACACTGCTCAAAAGTGGACCCGGGGTTCCCGCCCCGAAAGGAGTTTCGCACGCGAAAAACAGAAAAGTAGCTTTCTGCCTCAGTGAACCACACCCGCTATTTCAAGTTAATGGTGAGTTACCAGTGAACAGAAGACCGGGAGAAAAAAAAACACGTGCCCGAAGGGATTATGGAACCAGCAATCGAACAGAGACACACACAGGATTTACGGGTCACTTGAACTTTCGTGTATGGTCCTGCCACGAATGGCTAGAGCACAGACGATTAGAGAACGGGTGGAAGCGCCCTAGGGCAAGCCTTGGGGCCGTATTCAATCCTACCCCCAGGGGGATTCGTCCCCAAAGTCTGATTCAATCCTTCTCAATTTCGGGGGGACTCCGCTTGCGGGACCCGCCTTCAATCGCCCCTTTAAATTTATAGCGCGGGTACCCGCGTGACTAACGCGTGACTGACGAGGGTACCAGCGCTATACATTTAAAGGAGCGATTGCAGGCGGGTCCCGCAGCGGAGTCCCCCCGAAATTGAGAAGGATTGAATCAGACTTGGGGGACGAATCCCCCTGGGGGTAGGATTGAATACGCCCCTTGGAGAGGGAAGGGACCCGCGAGAGAGCGCAGGCGGGAACACCTCAAATTTAGGCGGCTAGGGACCCACTATAAGTCTCCCGTCGACCCACACCCACAGGGAAACCGTAGTCAGAAAGAATCGCGGCAGGACCGCATACGGTCTCAGTGGAAAGTATTGGACGGTCCTTGGTTTCCTCACAATTAATTTGTATGATGGCGGGAAACTCGACCACTAATTCTGCGTCAGGGCTGTAGTCATGATTTGCAATCGTCCGATCGCACAATCGAGTGTGGAGTAGATACGTATTGATTGTCTAGCCGTCCTCAAGCGATCGGACGACTGCAAGCAGCCGCACCCCAAGGTCGTATGGCTACTTGAACTTTCCTCTGCGTTCTCTGTCAAGAAAAGCTAGAGCGCCGACGGTTAGAGGACGGCACCCAGCACAGCTTCCAACGGTGACAAGCGGGAGACCTGTGAGTCGGGAAATGAAGGCATTCAGGGAGTGGGGGTGCGTGACCAATTTTCCGGGTGAGAAAAGTTCGAGCATTACTACGAGGTTACTATGGTCTTGGACCGTTATTCAAGAGAGAGCGCAGACGAGGACAGCACGTTGACGTTCCCAAAGGACCAGACTGATATAGCCTGCATACCGTGGGCGGTATTCAATCCTTGCCCTAGGTGGATTCGTCCCCCAAGTCTGATGCAATATTTCTCAATTTCTGGGAGACTCCGCTGCGGGACCCGCCTGCGATCGCTCCGTTAAATGTATAGCGCTGCTACCCGCGTTAGTCACGCGTTAGTCACGCGGGTACCAGCGCTATACATTTAGAGGAGCGATTGCAGGCGGGTCCCGCAGCGGAGTCCCCCCGAAATTGAGAAGGACTGAATCAGGCTTGGGGGACGAATCCACCTAGGGCAAGGATTGAATACCGCCCCGTATGTGATCCAGGGGCGGTGTGTGCTGCGCACGCGAAGAGTTAGAGGGATGCTGTTCCTGAGACAGAAAGCGACTTTCCCGCTTTTTGCGCGCGAAACGTTTCGCTGCGGGGCACAAGGTTCCACTCTTGAGCAATGGTGAACCTGGGGCTCCCGCAGCGAAAATTGGAAAAGTCGCTTCCTGTCGTATCGAAGCACACCTGGGTTGGCGTTCATGTGTCTTTCCCACTTCGACGGTTAGCGGCGCGACTCCTCAAAAGAGAACAGTGCTGTAACAGCTGAGGCACCTGTAGGGTCAACTGTCGCGTTCGCTTCCATTTTCAAAATGTTTGCAACCTCACTCCTTTTTGTATCCCCAAACCTCACCCCTCTACCTCCCCCTCTCCTCGTATCACACGTCACGGGTGACCCTGAACATGATACCCGATTCACCACCACCACCTCATTACCACAGCTCTTTCTACAGTATTTGATTCTGAGTTCAGTCGACTACACCAAATTTCCCCCACAAACGGCCGTCGAGGGGGAAGGTAATATCCTTCTATTTTATAAACCGCTAACTTGGTGTGTCGGTTTGTATGTATGTGT
>KZ345141.1:89663-110365 GCA_002352805.1 Teladorsagia circumcincta
ACTCTTATAACTTTCTTCATAAAGAACTTCCTGCGAATCTTTGCTACCTGAAAGAAACTAGAGGGTTAGTGCTTTCCAAAGCATACTTCGTTTGGTTCCCAAAATGATTTGTTCAAAAAATCACCCCGTTGGACAAATTTTTTTTTCATTGATTTTCGGAGCAACTCTTCTGAAAACACGAGTTTTCAACACTCAAACAATCACAGCTCCCTTCAAACTCATTTTTATTGGGAATAATGATAAATTGACATCGTGCAGGCTTTGTGCATCATGATGGATATAAAAGTTTTTTTAGGAATTCGCAGACAGTTGAATTTTTTTTCCAAAGTTCTCTTATAAGCCCTTAGTAGTCAACCTACCGTTGTGGTCACTTTATTACTAACTTAGATCCAGTTTGGAAACAATGGATCTCCTTGAGAGCATTTGTGTGCGTAGACAGTCCGTTACGGACACTACCGCAGTACTCGTCTGCTTTGAGGTGCGCCATGCACTCGTTTGTGGTTATTAGTAGAAGAAACACTCGAATGTCTCACTTACGTATTGCGACGTAACTTTGCGAAAACGACCCCCCCTTTCGGTCGGCCGAATACGATCCCCCTCGTTGGACTTTGTCCAACGGACGGTTGACCCTGGGTACGCCCCAAGATCAAATTGGTGTGATTCTAGCCCACGAATACGTACGTATTGGTGCGAAATGGGCCGACAGTGAAGAAAATAGGAAAACAATGAACGAGAACGCTTAGGTTATTAGCTTGCTCACCTTCGTTATCGGCCGTGCTAAGGCAATGAGAGACTAAGCGCGGAGAAGAGAGTATGAACAAGAGAGCGCCACGATGAAAGGGCACCAGAGAACAGCTTAATAAAGGAAGAAAAACTTGCAGCTGCGGTAGCTTACTTAGCAAGGCCCTAACGCTCTTGTCGGGTATTATCCGTGCGCGGAAATGTCACATATATGATTGACCTTTAAGAATCTATCCTACGGACATAAGGGAACCGTCCTCACGACTTCTGTCTGGGTTGTACCTTTGGGTCCACCATGACTGATCACGGCTACCTTCGAGCCAGGGCTGGAGGAGCGCGATGCATGAATGTCCATGCTTAACGGTTTGCAAGTAGCATTCTGTGTAGGACAGTCCAGTCCACGAGGGTTTCTGCTCGGAAGTAATTTATTTTCGAAAAAGTAAGCTATAGGACGATGCCAAATGGTAAAATTTGCTCCCGAAGCTCATCGAGCTTTCCACTGACGATTAGAAGTCTGGCACTCTATTATGGTTGATTCCCTGATTCTCCGGAGGTGAGCTGAAGGACACAGATTCCCTAGGGGCCAGAGAGACCCAAAAATTGACGCCAAACCATTTGTGCTCAGCATAGAGAAGACAGAATGATTAGATACTCGATCAGAACAAGTCCGAAGACTGCCGATGCTCCTTGAGTGGTTTGACAGCATCTCGTAGAACTCTATTCTGGCTCAAAAATGGACCCAAGTCCATTTAGAAAGGTGAATTATCAGTTCCCGGATATTCTACAGGCATGGAATAATCTGGAATCACTCACCAACAATACTGTTCTCGACGAACGCCGATACTAGTGGTAGTAATGTGAGTAGTGTGCTGGTGCTGAACAGCATTTTCGAACTAGAACTACAGGGCGGAGCTGTGGATTCGGGAGGAGGCGGAGGAGGAAGAATGTCGGCAGGGACTTACCTCCGCCCTCGAGTGACCTTTCCAGCCGCGGCACGGGGCAGTCGGGCGCTAAGTCCATCCACGCGAGCGCTTGTGTGACTTCTCGCGAGCCAATTTCATCGGCTATTTTAGCCTGGCCAACTGTCCGCGTTTGGTTACCTACTTTGAGATGAAGGGCGTCAGGTCAAGTGTACGTGTGTGTGTAATTTTGTGGCATTTTTCACAGCGACGACTCTCAGCAGCCATCGTCGCGTTCGGCGACTAATTGGCAGCACTTTCAGAACACTAAGTTTGACGACATATTGGGAGCATAGGAGCGAAAAAAAACGATGTGGGTCAAGCGTTTCGGTGGCCCGTGAACGGCCCTTGAAAAGGTTGAACGCCCTCAAAGATGGTCACCAAATATTTGGTTCCAAGATGATCAGCAACTATGGTGGAATCTTCACCACGGGAAGATCGTTCTCGGATTCAGCACCAAGGAAGGCAGGGACAAGGAACATTTTTGGCGGTGATAAAAGATGTTCAGGACACTCTCGGAGGTTCTCGGAATGCGCCGTGCCTTCAATTTTCATTTGTGAAGGCATTTGTGCTTAACTGCTTAGTGGACTTATACGATCACTTCCTAGCAATATTCAGGTTAAAGGACCTAGTTAGCATGCCAATTATTCGAACATAAGGGCACCTAAGACACAACTGGGCGTTATAGCAAGATACAGTGGCATTTTGGTTCGAATGCATTCGGGACCGAGTGAAACATCTCCCTTTTTCTGAAGTCCAGGCGAAGCCTCACACAAGGGAGGAGAAATTCCAGGGTACATTTTATTTTTCCCAAAATTGCTGTCCCCTCCTAAGCTAGCCCTAAAGGATGCCCCATATCTTGCTATAGGGCTCATGAATGTATTGAAGTGGATTTGAACCACTAAAACTGCAACCGATTCTTCTCTTGTAGTGATTTCACTTTTCTGCTCGTCCAATAAAAGCGTATATGTTCAATACATTGGAATAGGTATTGATTTCACGCGTGTTCACTTGACCACGATGGGGCTTTGCGGTGGCATAAAATTGGCGAGGTGTTTTGAAGAATGAGGGAGCTGAACTTTTGTACTATTTTTTGGGGTTATAAATCTGCAATGACTGAGAGGACTCGTCACAATGAAGAAGGGGTGGAAAGGAGGGTCTGGTTGTTCACTACAATACTATACAGATACTTTTATTTTCAGAGGCCAAAATCGGATTATCTACTGCAAATGAGAAGGGATTCATGAGCTGCAAACTTTTATCTGAAATATTTCATACTGTGGCCATCGTTCCTTGATGGGTGCTTGCAAAGCCTGTGCCTTTAAGTACTTGAGCAGAGCGGGGCCAAAGCAGCCGTTATGGGAACCGGTCAAAAGCTTTGAGATCGCTTTTGGGTTCTGGTGAGTTTCATGTGAGAGTTCTGAAGATGAGCAAAACCACTTTATAAAACCGGTTACTATTATTTCTTCGTAAAGACCCGACACGTCTGCAGGGTGTGTATGCGATAAAGGAGTGCCAGGCTGCTCAAAAAAGTTCCTTACCTTCCTGCGGCTCCCGAGCTTAATCATCGCCCTGATTCCATGAAAATATAGAGAAAGTTGACCCTGATGCTGCGAGTTTCCCATGAACAAATGCCGTCAAGTCAGGGAATTTATGAGCTTTTCGGTCATCCAATCCTACACGGGTCATCCAGCGACGATAAAATATGGACGACATCCTCGGAAAGGAGGCGTCAATTTGTGCTTGTTTTTCCTTTCGTTCCTGTTTGTTGGTTATGTTTGTTCCGTGCCAGTTATGTATATGGTTTGTATGGCCTATTTCTCCCATCTGCCTACACACACGGTTTTCAAAAGCAAACATACTCTAGTGACCGATTGCGAATATACACCCTACGAATTCACTGCGGTTTGTACGGAGCCCTTTGTGTCGCTTCTGTGAAGGGAACCATCCCATGTCGTCCCATCAAAAAAAAAAACCATAAGCCCCGGCTGGTAACATCTCGTAGGAGATACGACCTCAACCCATTCGCGACAATGTCACCCACCGGTGGCTGACATTGCACAGTCTCCTCTAGGCGCTGGTCCAAACGAGCAGTCTTAGAAAATCCCGCGCGGTCGCGAGTGGGTTAACAGGGCCAAGAAGACCTCACAGGGGGAGGGAGAATCGCATTCGGCTGGTGGGTCGGGAGAAGATTTGGGACGGTAGTAAAGTACCCTTAGCTCTTAATCAGAGGTAATGTTAAGAATTTTTCACCATGAAATGAGTGCCAGACAATCGCGAAATAGCCCTAGATCAATCACGAGGTTCCCTAATTCCCTTTAGAACAACAGAAATCCGAGAAAAACGAACAGGGTCTAAAAAGGCTGCACAAAGCACAAGAAGAATATGCACGATACAGCTGATTCTTTACCTTTGCAAGTAGAGCTGATTCATGGTAGAGCTTAGTGGAGATGAAATATCATATTTGCCCACTCTTTACAGCTTCTGCGTCACTCTCAAGTTTTGAAAGGAAATAAAAGGCAACACATTTATAGTTCAGGCGACGGGAAATACTTGGATCACGATTGTCGCGAGGGCTGCCACCGGTCAGGGCAAAGCGTTCGCTGAGAAATCCACGGAATGTATGCGGATCGCTTATTGCTTGAACTGGTTTTGTACCTGCACATTCAGTATCAGACACATAATTTTCCACACAGGTATGGGATTTGAAATAGGTGTTCTCTCAAGGTTTTCGAAAAATTTACTACTTTACGGTGCTACCTATTTCCATGGCGCACATGAGAAAAGAGAGAGAATATGATAGAAGATCAACTTCAATCAGTTTCTCTTTCATTTTTTTCGTTCATTACACAAATTCTCCATCAAAGAGAGCTTTTCTTCACGTTGTAGGCCAGTGCGGGTCTTTGTCGTCATTCAACTCTGAGATTTTTCGCACCATCGACCACTCCTATGAAAATTTGGGGTACTCATGAAAGTGCAACCCCTACGTCAGGAGGCTATGGCCTTGCACTCAACTGAACCACAATTCCACTTCGTCCAATAAACTTTCTAGGAATCGAATTCTTCAGAATTACTACTCCTTTTTAAATCATATGGTAAGCACCATACACATCTCCATTGAGAATCGCAGCGGCACTTGAACTTGATCTTTGCGAAAACCTACGAATGATATGTAATTAGACCGTCTTTTTTGGCACGAAATCGGTCTAGAAGTTCCCATGAGAATCTCTGACTGTCCCACAATATTTAGAAATCCCGAAAACGAGCTGTTCCACCACTTTTACGAGTTGCACCTCTCCTAGGCGGCTTTCTTCGGAATTCTGCACATAGTGTCTAGACACTTTGAGCGCTTTTCAGCATCACCGGAAAACGAATTCAAGCTTACCACGACCTGAATTTAGCCCCAGTGGCAGTTACGGTTCTGTTGCTGTCGTGCCAGAATAGCAGCTGCACCCAACCCTCCCCACTCCCATAATTTGCCTCCTAAACCACGAAACTTGAAATACCACAGTGTACCACTTGAAGAAGTTTCCCGTACTCGAAGAAGTTCTCATAGCGCGTGGCCTTACCCATGACTCCATTTACCTAAGGACAGGCTAAAAAACTACATGAACTTATTCGACGTGTTGAAGAACATGTCTGCGAAGTTTTCCTCAAAAAACACCCATTCTGGCTGGAAACTACTTTGTGATCGTCGAGAAAACACCATGGTGAAGGTCGCACAACGACAACTGCTGCCGCCAGAAAGGTGATTTTCAAGAGTCACCTATGGGACAGCAATTCTAAACATAGAAACGACTCATGGGAAGTGTAGCTCGGACTGCCTTCAGCTTCAGGTTTTTAGCCCATGGTAACTATAAAGATTATTCGGAAGTTGAGGAGGCCCGTATCGTCCTTACGGTCCAGGACCCGGCCAACGAGACCTTACTTCTCCTTGCAGCATTGTTGGTATCAGTAGGTATCAGTATTAGTAGCCAGTTGGGAGTCCCAACTTGGTGCACTTCCATGCCTTGCCAAGGCTTTCATTGGCTCATTGTACCCGGCTCTATCGCAATATACAGGAATGCATTCGAAACCGCGTGAAGCTTGTCCTCTTGGCGCCCATGTCCTCAGAGCGGAGGGGGAAGTACATTCAAAACTGGGTTGATGGTACATAGGTGACATTAGGACTTAGCACAGGAATGGGAGGAACCTCAGGGAGAACACAAATTGCTCGCGCCTTCCCAAAGGATCGTTTCCCCTCCTTGAGGCTCAGTCCCATGCACAGTATTTGGTTCACTCACTTCAATGCCCCTCCCCAAAGGCATGAGCGCCCTCACAAATGTTAGAAATTGGTCTAAGCCTCAGGTGGGAGAGGAGAGGCCCCTTAGTGCGAATGCCATTATTCCCCTGAGTTCCTGCCTTCTCTTATGCTCACTTCTACAAAATGCCCCCGTATATTTCGATCGCGCCGTGTACCCATCAAGAAACCTTTAGGATTCGAAATTGAAGGCCACTGTATGGCACACATCGAAAAGAAAGGAGAATATGATCGGAGTAGCAACTCCAGTCATGTCCCCTTTTCTTATTTGATCCTGGATAAATTACTCTTTTGAGATTTTTTTCGCTCTATCGACGATTCCTATTGAATTTAGGGCAGAAAGTGCAACCCTGCGTAAGCAGGCTATGTGTTGGACTCGACTAAAGCACAATTCTAGTTCGTTAGTTCGTACAATGAATTTCCCAAGAAACGAATCCAAAATCACTATTCTTTTGTGAACTCTTCTGGCGTGCGCCATGCATTCGATCTTCATTAGGAATAGTGAAGGCACTTGCATTTTGTTCTTTGCAAGAACTTGCGAATGCTAGTCACCTCACCTGCCTACACAAGAAGTGGGTCAGAACTCAGAGACACATTCCTTGTTTCACATTATTTGTTGAAGACGGGCAATGGGATTCAAAAATAAAAATCCAGGCGCCAAGGGTTCAACCACTGAGTAGAAGTCAAGAACACGAGAACGTCCTGAAATCAACAGTAACATTCTTTGCAGATTATTTTGAGTATTAAACGAGCTGGTTTTGAAACACTGGGAGAGTAGACGCAGAGAAGACGGGAAAGCGTGTAGACGCAAACATAGCCGATGAAGTCCGTTCCAATGTCGGTCACGGACAAGCGGTAAATTCACGGGAACATTATGGGTTCTCCCTTGAAGTTCCTGCGGTGGCATTGTCACAACCAGTGCATAAATTCTAACCTGTTTCGTTTGTTAACTGCTACGCCAAGGTTCGCGCTGCGGATTCTTTTCAAGAATGCAGGGTTATGAACAAAACTCTCGCCCCAGGCAGGACTCAAACCAGCACCTTTCGCTTACGGAGCAATTAGGGAGCAAGTGCGCTACAAGTTACACAACCGGAGCACCGTTTCGCCCTAGCTCAGTTTTTCACGGTATACTTACATAGCTTATAGGCGATCAACACGTAGCTCGCAACGTACTTGCCCGGTAAGGGAAAAGTGCGGGTTGAAGTCCCGCCTGTGGGGCGAAGGTTTTGTTCATTATCCAGCATTCTTGTGAACCAATTAGTGTAGTTGCAGACTGGTCCAGGTCTCTTGGTAAGAAGTTTCCTTCACATGTCGTAACCGTGGGCCAGTTATTCATGGATACCCGACAGGAGGCTCGTCATGCGACGATATGGCAGAGGCGCAGACGGATCAGCGGTAGTTCTGTGTTGTATTAGCGTCAGATTAAATGGAGTGCACCATACAACGTCCATTATCACACAGTACTGCGACATATCACACTGGCTCATTTGCGTCTCTGCCATCTCGCCGCGCGAAGGGCTTCCTGTCGTGCACCAGTTATTCATCGAGCTCCTCAAGCGAGCGCCAATAACGTCTCCAGTCGTCCCTGCTGCGTGTTGGTGTAGCTCAATGGACCCTCCTCGCTTAGAAGGACACAAGTTTCTTTATACCTTTCATCCACAGCCTTCGCCAGGGAGACTGATTGACGGGCCGGTGGTCGTGCTGACGTTCATATCCAACGGATCCAATCGGTAACCGCTCTAGTCCAGGGGTCACCACAACACGCATGGCGAGGATTCCTTACTTCGAATGAACATGGGTTGTGTATTTAACCCAGGGAGCGGATGGCAGGCTAGGCCAGCTTGTCCGAGCTTGAGCCTTCAATCGCAGTGACATCTTCAGCAGATTATCGACTGCTAACGCGAACATAGTGGCTCAATAATCTTTAAGTGTCCCGATTCGAGAGTAAATCCTTTCACAAGGCCACCACGACACGTTGCTCATCATTCCACACTGGTGTGTGTTGTGAATTTTTTGATGGTGGCTTCAGACGATAACGTGATGTGGCGCCATGACTTTGTTCATCAATGCCCAATGTCTTATAAAATGGTAAAGGTCATATCCATCGCGACGCCGACTGAACTCGCTCAATTACCGCATAATCTGAGTACGAGCGAATGAATGTGCAATTGCACTGCATCTCTAAGGTCACCACGGCCACACCATCTCAACGACAACATCGCCTTGGCCTCTTCTCCATCAGACGGACAGCAGTCGGTTTACCTATCAATCAAAATTTGAGGTCTATGGTGCCGAGAGCTCGAGAGTTTGGAAATGACGGCAAATAAAGAGCAACTTAATATTCTTCTCAAGATTCTATCCAGGTGGAGGCGCTGCCAAAGGACTCGCGGGAGACATTAACTCCTCCTCCTAGAAAGATCATCAGCGCTGCGCGATAATTTAAGTTTAAGGTCAGCTTAGGCTTACTCAGGCTCATTACTAATGGGCTTACATTGGCTTATACTTAAAACAACTTCCCAACAGAAGTTGAAGAATCTATTGGGTGGGTGAAGTAGCCCACGAGTGTCGCGGATGTGCCGTTGTCGCGGCGGGAAAGTGCGCAACGTTGGCGCTAAGGTTTTAAAAAGGCAGCATTTGGCGACTAATCTTATGGTAAGCATTTGGACGAGATACCTTGCGTGCACCCCATGATACGTAGCGTTTCTTACGCGTTTCGGCTAATTCAAATACGCACGGGTTACTTGAGCCATGGAGCAAGCACGTTCGCACAACTCATAAGGCCCGCCCTTCCTTATTTTAGAGGGGATACTTGTTAATAACTTTATCGACGGTTTCCTTTGCTTGTTTCCACAACTCCATTATCGGCCCCTATGAACCCATGGATTTGTTCTGGAGGTGTTGCTTTGAGCCTGGAATTAGGCTTAGGCTCACGCTTGCTACAAAATTCAGAGGTGTCCTAATCTGAAGTGATCTGACTTGAGGGGAGAACTGATACACATCCGGAGTTCACTTCGGCCCTGCCTTCGCACTCCCACTTCCTGGAGAAGAGGATTAGGTTTTGCTAGGGTCAAAGTAGCCCTCCTCGAAAATGCAGAAGGGAGGTATAGATAGGGTTGGGAGCAGTATAACAAAGGATTAAGCACTCGCAGTTAACCATACCTTTTTCTGGTGAGCGCCACGCATTCTATTTCTTTTCAGAATCATAATGGCGCTTGAATGTGGGTTGCGGAGCTGACCATGTACAAGCCACTATCCCTCCATATAGGTGTGACAATAATCCGTATTGGGCCGATGTCATACTTTGCGGATCGAGCGATTCGCTACGATTCGCTAGAGTCCGCGGTGGCGAACGCGGCAAGAATGGCTCATTCGTTGTACGCAACGCGACCGCGGACGCTAGCGAATCGCTCGATTAGCGAAGTCTGACATCGGCCTCACCATCGACAGTGGTGGAAATTCGGCTGGTCTGAGTGGGTTTTGAACCAGAATTTAAACATTTCCCGCACTGGCGCGTTATAATGGTAACTAGCACCGCTTTCCGCTACACCAACATCTTATGGCGTATTGGGCTGAGATTCAATGAATGAATCGTGAAGATAATATTCAATTTTTACTGTTCAAAGTGCTAGTTCTATAAAAAATAAACAAAAGATAAACAAAAATTAGTTTTCCATCCGGTATACATTTTTTAGTACACCCTGCATGCCTAATAAGAAACGAAAAGACATTTTGCAATTTCTCGCTATGGGTGCTCAACAAATTCCCAAAGAAGTTGATGTTCGATTTGAATTTGGTATATTTCGAGCTATCTCCAATCCTCACACCCTCTTGCAACTACAGAGCGAGATTTGATCCATTTAAAGGTGCAGAAGCGAGGCAGCGCCCTGTACCACTCCACTAATTCTGTCCATTAAAATTGAAAACCCTGATGGTAAATAAATACAGGAAATGAATAAAGACAATGCGCACCAATGGATACAGTGACCTTCACGCACCTAAATTGGAAATCCAAAGTAATTGGTGGGCCTCCAGAAACTCCAATCCAAACAAGACCTTTTCTGACCTAATTCACGGGGATTAACCTCAGCTAGTTGCCTTGATCCTACCCTAACAACTGCCGCCCAATCATGAACGCCCATGACCGTGTCTTGAATAGTGCCACATAGGACAATTAAGCAACACGCTGCTCAAATATGTGTATTAAGAGGAATTAGCCAGAATGCGCCACGTACTCGTCGCAGATCCGGAATCGTCGATGTGATTGAGCACGTGTGGAGCCATTTTCTGGGAAAAATGATGCACAATGTTGTTCACTCATCCTTGGCTGCGACCGGCTGAACGATGATCCATTTGAAAGAGGGAGCGAAGCAGCTCAGAATTTCATGAAGAAGTTTTGTTTTAGCTAGAGGAGCGACAAATCAGGGACCTTATAACAGATCAAGAGGGCGGAAATGGTGTAGTGGGAAGTGACCCTGCTTACCACGCGCACAGCCCGGGATCAAATCGTTCGTCGTCCACTCCAACTAAGCCTTCCACACTCCAGGGTTCGGTTCCTTGGTACCAGATTCGTCTCAGAGTATAAACACTGATTTCTACATCGGCTGCCACCGCCAGTCATTGCTAGGTCACATCGCATTCAAACTGCCACTACGATTCTGAATGGGAGTAGAGTCCATGGCGCACTTAAAATGGATTTGATCTTCGCAAAATGCTTCATCCTTTATCCTTTATAAGGATCAATCTAAACCGTGTAACCAAAATAATGCGACATGTTCTGAAAGAAGTAGGAATACATTTGATGGACCGAACTCTTAATATTTCGACATGCCTCAATTACAGTAACCACCTGAGTAAAGTTAGTGTAGGTATCACAGTAATAGCAGCCGAAGACGCTCAATAACTGATCACTTGTAGCAAGTCCATGCTTGAATCGCAGTGCATATTCGGCTCAGCGAAAATAAAGATTGGATTGGGCTGAATGGGTGAATCGCACCGTTTTTCGGCACACGCCGTGCATTCGGTTTCCCTGATCATCTCCTTCTATCGTGCAAGGGTAACGAAGTGGAATGGTTCCTTAGAAGCAGAAAATGGACAGCTCTAATATCACTAGCCGACGCTGGCTGAACAAAGGATATCGCTGGGGAACCTCTGAAGTAGCTCCTACTAATTCCTCAAGCACGTCTAGGTTTCCATATCTACTGGAATGTAGAAACTGTCTAGCCACCGACTCCACGCCACTCAAAATTGTCGCGCCCTGCATGCAAAACTGCCAACATTTTCGCTCAGCTTGAGGGGAGGGGAATCAGATATGGAAAAGACGAGATAGTTAGTGTTTAGATGAGCGCGTGAATGACAGAATTCACTTCCGATTTGCTGCGCGATTGTGCGCGAAGTGGTCTAATGACAATCTTTCTCTCTGCGCTATGCTTATAAGAATAAAGCTCGAAACAGAAAGGAGATCTGGGCTTTACACGTGGGACGGAATGAAAGAAAGACAAGAAAATGCGGCCAGCATTCCAGCCCGAGCGTGTAATTTATGAGTACAGGAGAAGTGGGGCAAGTGCCTTGAAGATCCTTCGGGATGGAGTTGGTAATAAACCTTCATATTATTGAGCAAGCGAATCTGCGAAGAGATGTTACGTTAGCGATCTCGCGACGAGTTTCGTACATTTTTGTAGGGGATTGGGTAAAAGAACCGAGAGTAGCACTGGCTTCACCCTACACCTCCTCCATGGGTACGGGTAAAGGATGGAGCCATCGCCACTGAATCCAGCCCTCCAACCAGCAAGAATCATAGTTTCAGCTTTTGAAGTACTGATTTTCACCAGCTGAGGGCCTCCACTTCCCAAAACAAAGCTTTCCGTACTGAAGGGGAACTATGTCTGTAATCCGAGGAACAGTTCTGTGAAAAGTATAGCTATCCACTTTCCCTTATCTTGAAACGTCCACTGATTTGAGAAGGAAACATGTATGGGAGAAGGGGGCAAAAAGACAATTTGCCCACATCGCACACCAGCGATTTTTCGTCAGGCCGATTTCAGACTTTGCAAATCGAGCGACTCGCTACCGTCCGCGGTCGCGTTGCGGTATCGGCCAATAAATCGATTCGCTGGCGACAGCGGACGCTCGGTTCGCAAAGTCTGACATCACCCCCACACAGATTTCCGCCCTTTCACGGAAGTCTTAAAACAAAACAGTCCTCAAATGTCAAATGCTCTCTATAAGCAGACGCCTCATCTCAATTTCCCTCGTCGTCCTCAAAATCCGCTCCGCTCTTCGTCCTCTTGTTAACGCACACAGTCCCGGGATCTTGAGGTGTATGTCAACAGAATCGTCCGGATCCTTGCGCTAATGGTCGTGGGCGCGACGTCGCGACTGCAGTGGACAAGTTTGCGCATGCGTTTGAAAATGAATGTCAAAGCGACGTCAAGTAGGTTCAATCAATGCGCGGATATTTCGAACTCCAACGACTTCGTTTTTCCGCAATAATGAACTTCGAAAACAAATTTATGCACCCGAATTTCTATGGTGAAGCTTGAAGAAGTACGTTTCAATACGACATCCACGTTCTACACATTCTAGACTGCAAGCGATGCAACCACCGGACGATTCTGTTGACCGCTCCCCAGTGTATTGTTTTAGATGAACCCTCGTTAAGGCCACCAGTCTTTCATCCTTCTAGGTTCAGATGTTCAGCAGTCTTACCTAGAGTCAAACAAACAGTATATCACTGCGGCTCTAGGAAGATTTGCTCTATTTGGTTTCTAGAGCTGCTCAATACGTCCAGCATTCAAAGGGCGATGTCAGACTTTGCGATTCGAGCGATTCGCTAGCGAATCGCTCGAATCGCAAAGTCTGACATCGCCCAAAAAATGGCCACGTCGAGGATTTTTGCTTGAGTACCGCCGATAGGTACTTTTTGCTGCATTGACCTTCTTCCAACTGCCAGAGGCGCTAATGTACAAAAGTGGGAACAGATTCGGAATTTGCGAGCTTTTTTCTTTCCAACAAGTGTAAAATGCATAGCGATTTCGAACTTTAACGATTACATGCTTACGAATTTGACGCTGAAGACTGCATTTCTTGTTGAATAGTGGATCCCTCTTACCACTTGACACGGAGCCTTTCGAAAACCTCTTGATTATTTCCTGAATCGATATTTTTTCGTCATGGAGCTGTAGTTGAAGCGGCTGGGCCGACTGGGCCCAGCCAAGGACGCGCCGTGTGCTTCACACCCCTTCACATTTGTGGCTCATTTGGAAGATAAAATATCCGTCAGAACTTTGGAATTCAGGATTCTTGAATCTTGTCGTAATTAACCACTACGGTTGCGTAAAATTACAACGCGGACCGTTTCGAAGCATGAGTATTTTCCTCACCAGCACCGCTGTCCTCAAATGTCCACGCGCTGGAATCTGTGAAAATGAAATCCGAATCGCAGAACCTTGCGGATTTTATCCGCGATCTGCACACGCTTTGACGTGTTGAATTCCATTGCAAAAGCCCGCGCAGCACGCAACGTGCCAGCTCAGGCGAGCCAAAAGTCCGTCGCCCCATTCCGATGGGTGATCAAGGTGCTGTTGATGCTTCTCCTCATTCTGCTGTAATAATCAGGAATCCTAAACGGAAGAACAGTTATTCTTTCAAGAGAAGCTTTCATAGTCAGGACGCGTTCCGGAATTCTGAAGAGGGTGAGTGTTAGGTATTGACGACAACAGTAATCCTACATTTTCTCTTCTTTATCATAACCAACGATAGAGCAGATTGTCGATGAATCAATGCTGTAGGTCTGATCTGGAACAGTCGGTCAATTTCAGTAGTTATAACGCATTTCTGTGAGGGTCACACGTTATTCACGAGGCGCAAAGCGTTCCAAAGCATTTTCATTTTGTTCCTTGTAAGGCCACAAATCTCAAACAGCCTTTTCACAGAAAGATGGCTACACACAGCTTTTTAGTGATCTGCGAGATCTACGAATCCATAGCTATGATTCGCGCCCTATCAGCAGGCCGCCTATAATAGTCAGGGGTGAAGGTCACCTCTCCCTTCTTTCTGGTCCTCTCAGAATTTTAGTTGAGTGGCTTCATTCTATCACTTTCGGTCATTTCGGCACGTCCTCCTCACCAGCGCCAGCAGCTTTTGGTTTGTCGTGCTGTGGGAAGCAGGGAAGTTCGAAGTGTTTCCTTTTTGACAGCCACATTACGATAGAATTGAATGACTTCCATTTCTTATATTCCTTTTCGTATGGAATGTAAAATAGGAAGGATTGGTGGATGTTGGCGCTACGTAAGCCCGGTGGGCACACAAACTTTTGTATTGCTTAATCATAAAATATGTTTCCCACCTCGGAGTTCTTCCTTTTACTCGTTCCACTCAAAGCTAGCCGTACCCACCCAACTCATTTAGCACTTTTGTCTGTTGGTTACAGCTTTTCAAAAATCATGCAGCAGAGGGAGCAGTGGGATGGATGCACTAGGACAGAAAGGGGATTTTCCGCTTTTCACATGCGAAACTTTTTCCTGCGGGAACCCCAGGTCCACCATTGCTGAAGAATGGACCCGGGATTCCGCGGGTGTGGTTCACTAGGACAGAAAGCATCTTTTCCGCTTTTCGCGCGCGGTAAGTTCTTCGCTACGGGGTCCCAAGTCCTCCATTGCTCAAGGGTTTCACGCACGAGAAGTGAGAAAATCGCTTTCTGTCCTAGTGAACCACACTCATAGCGATGCAGTACAAGTGGATGGGCACGCCGCATTTTTTGAATACTGTAGGCGCGAAATCTGTGCACGTGGGACTGCTGCCTGCCACTATGGGGCCGTACGCTATCCACCCCTACGGTGTTGGGTGATGAAAATTCCTTTAACGGCCGTATGCTATCCTCCCCGAAGGTGTCAGGGGACAAATTCCTTCAAATTTTCGCCATCTTCCCAACTGGGATTGCCCAGATAAAGGGCCCACATAACTGTATGTATGTAGGTGAAAATAAACATCTACTGAAAGTGAAGAAACTATATTGTTCGAAACAAATTTAAAGGAAACTTTGTGTCACCTTGTTTAGGGGAAGCATACCATACGGTCCATAGTGTCACCAGAATCCAGGGAATTCGTGAGCCAGGGGGAGTATAGCCAACAGGGGTGGGGGTCCCTACGTGCATACGTATCGCGTCTACCGTGATCAAAAAATGCGTGCTCGTCCCACATGTTGACAAGCAGCTGAGCATGTTCCAGATGTCCCGCAGTACAGCACAAGAACAGTTCTACTACGGTATCGATGAACAGGCCCGCCGGCCAACCGCACGACCATTGCCGGATGCGCGCCAAAAAGGTCAGACTAAATGAGTGGTATACGTCCTTCTAGAATCCCTTTTGAAGCTTCAGGTTACCATCAGTACCTTGAAGTCGCCGCTATAAGTGATCGGTTCCTTAAATCGTTACGCAGCCGCCCGCGGCACGCCACGATTTTCCTGAGTTTCAAAATAATTTGTTTTTCAACCCGTGCCAAGCACATATCTGAAACCTACGGTATCAGATAGAATAAAAAACATACAGAATTTGTTCCATCAAAGTGATAATACCTCTGAAAGCTGTGGGATGTTTTTTGGTTCGATGTTCGAAGTGATTCACTGGAAAATTCCTCCATGGCGCAATCACAGCAGTTGTCGAGTGTGGCTATGGATGCAGAGGCAGGAGCCGATACTTTATACGATGAACTTTACTTTTCTTGAAAGCATCATTAATTTTTAGGATTCCACGGCCAGACCAGACTAATCACGGTCACTCCTGACGCAATCATTCCATCAGTAAATGAACCGATCGAGGCCAGTGGAGGATCAAGACGACGCAGGAGTGATTTATTCGACGTCAGTCGGGTGAAGTGGTGACCTACCTTTACCTTGGCTGAAAATAGCTCTTTACAGTCTCGTGGCCGACGTCAATGTGTAACCTGGGAAACAATGACAGACGAGGAACGGGAGGAAGTGCAGAGGATGAAAAGGTGAGCCGAACGGTATCAGCATGAATTTGATTGAGTGTACTAAAATTCTACAATAATGTGTACGTAGCACGCATCGCATTTCGTTATAAGATGTGGTTCGCTACTAGAGAAAGCGACTTTTCCGCTATTTGTAGCGAGAAACTTTCGCTACGGGAACTGCAGGTCCAGCGGTGATCAGGTGTGGACCTAGGGTTCCCGCAGTGAAAAATGCCTCTCACTGCAATAAGTGGAAAAGTCGCTTTCAGTCTTAGCTAACCACATTCTTTCCTTCGGCACCTGAATGTCAATTGTGGGCATTTCATCGGCTGAACCAGACCAAATAAGAGGAATACAGGCAATTGTTGATGAAAGCTCGTTTACAGAAAGGACGAAGCTTTCAAGACGGCTCTTTGTGATGCTTTCAAGAAATTTGGTTTCTGCCCATATGGGGATGCATGTCGTTTTGCTCATGGTGATAGTGAACTTCGACTTCCCGCTCAGGTAACGTTAAATTGTAAAAGTAGGTTTAGCCGAACTTTTACATGGGCGTGGGTGCCATTTAGTGATCGTACGTTAATGTACCGCAGGTGTGTGTCAGGAAATCGAAATTGTGTAGGTGCACATGATGCAGTGTCGTATGTGGAAGATAACACATCCAATCCAGTCTCGTATCCGCCTACTTGAACGTGTGCTACTTGCAAATGCTTCTACTCTTTACTTTACGGAGTGGCCTCTGATCTCGCTAAACCAAATGAAAATTAAGGTATCAACCAACTGTGCAAGTTTAAGAGTTGCACTCGTGCACTACCATAACCTAATTAATTTGCTGCGTAATTGACACGGTGGACGAAAAAAAAACCAGCAAATGAGGCGGACACGCGACAGGACGTCAACGCACGAGTCGCAGCGCGTTCTATGTTATGTGGAACGCACTGCAATACATCCTGTTCAACTTGCGAGACCACTACATGACCTCGCTCACCCGTCTGCGTCCCTTCCTTACCGCCGCGCGACGGACCTCCTGTCGTGCACCTGGATGGGGCACAACATCTTATCGGGAAACTCGGCCGCACAAGTGTGACAACGCGAGCGATGAATCACATACCGCATTCGGGTGAAACAAACCTTCATGCACAAGGGAGTGAGCGAGACGTGGCGATCACACTCGTTCTCTGTGCCACAGCCACGACATGTAAAAGGAACGCTTGTGCCGCGAGTCAAGTAACTAAATAATATGCAATCTGTACCTCCTGACACACCCATTGCAGTATTTAACAAGCACTCGCGTCCTATGGCTATCATGCCACGTGTGACACACTTTTTATCCCAGGTGTTCCAAGCGGGATCATCCCAACAACTGGCATTTTTTTAATTTTTGGTCACCTTCAGCCTCGGGGTAAAGCACATCCCAAGTACAAAACGCAGCTGTGTGATAAGTTCTCCACATTTGGGCACTGCCCGTACGGACCTCGTTGTCAGTTCATACACAAGCTGAAAAAGGTAAGCGTTACAAACAAATCGCGTTCGCCTGGAAATGTTTTCATTTCAAAGGGACTGCCGCTCATCCAGTACGAGCGACTTTTAGCTGCAGGTCAGATTTCACCTGAAAGGGAGGAAGAATCTCGTCTACCGCTGTCATCCCAAGTTTCTCGTCGTTCAACTGGCATCAGTCCATCCAGGTAACATTAAGGAATCATAAACCTAAGTGTATTTATGAGCGTTTTGTTCTCTAAGGAGTCGCCTGGAGCCTTCTCGTAGGCTATCGTTCGATCGGGAGAACTCGTTCACACCAAGGCAGAACGTTCCGAATGCGATTTATCCGAAAATGGAGATTATTAATATTGAACGTGCTTGTAAATACGCGGATGATCCTGCTAATAAGCGTGAGTTTGCACACCTCTCCTCTTCACGACTGTGCCCACAAGGTGTGGTTCACTTCTTCAGGAAGCGACTTGTTCGCTTCTTGCGCGCGAAGTTCTTTTCGTTCTGGGAACCCCAGGTCACAAGCGTTTAAGAGTGCAACGGGGTAGCCGCAACGAAGGAAGTTTGGCGCGCGAAAAGCGGAAAAGACGCTGTCTGTCCTGAAGACTCATAATCGTGCCCACATCGGTTCGCAGAAATTCGAATTAAGGAACCGTATCCCCCGCTATCCTAGGGGAACACGTCTTGTCCCTACTGTCGATTCTATCCTTACCTTCCCATCTCGGAATCCGTCATGGGGATCACCATACCGCTGCAACCCCGTTGTTGGAACACTAATCTCCAAAAAGTCACGCGCGTGAATCGTCAGAACAATATAAAAACAATGCGGGCAGCAGAACAGTATGATGGAGTGTGGAGAGACCGTTTCCCCTGGGAAGGAACGGCTGGTTCCTTAGCACAGGAAATGCCCCAAAGGCAAGCGTACGCGTCGCGGTATGCGTCAAGCTGGGGTAACCGCGACGCGTACGCGTGCTGTTAAGAAAAACCTTCAGATCTTCATCAATACGCTGTCAGTTGTAGAATGTGTTCTTTCAGCAGCTCCCCCAGCACGTCGTCGCTCCGTTGAATTCGACGATATGAGGCCTACGATTGATTTCAGCATTAACCAAATAACAAGGTTGGTAGCATCAAGCCTTCTGTATTGGCTCCCCAGCACAGAATTACGGTAGGAATTCAGGTCGGCTTCAGCACAATCGCTACCGAATCGTGGAATGATCGGTGACTTTCGCTACATCCCAATGGTACAACCACCCGATCCTGGAGAAGCCACTGTAGAAAGAAATGTCGTGCAGAAGAAGAAAGTGCCCGATCTGTCACTAATCAAGGAGGAGCCTGAGGAGAGCCAGACTGCACAGGAGGGGTCAGTTTGCAAGTCTGAAGACGTTTGTCGCTGCCGCGCCTACGCACTTATACGCTGCGTGCCGCGCGCGAGCTGACGTGACCAGTTTCTGCGACTGTTTGAGTACGATGTCAGACTTCCAGCGAATCGCTAGCGATTCGGTCGTACCCAGCGATTCGCTGGTGAATCGCTGGGTACGATCGAATAGTCGCTGGAACAGTCGTCAAGTCTGACATCGGCCTCACGGCAAATACCTTCCGCGTATCTTCGTCGCCCGGACGAGCGGCCTATTTGCGTAGCGCAGCAAACGTCAAGGAGAAATCAAACTTCATGGTTTCTGAGAGTGCCGAAAAATTAGGAAGTTGAACCAAGTTTCTGAAAGTCTTAAAAACCACTACCTTATGGTTGTTGCTATTGTTGTTGATCATGCAAATTGCCTGCTTCCTAGGAAGGGGGCCCAATCGAAGTGATTGGAACAATTCCGATTCCCATTTATCTAAGCATTCTCCGAAATTCAGGTCACCGCGTACCACCCGTACCAACAAACACAACAAGTGGCCAGAAGATGCATTTGGAAAGAAAATGGACACAATTTCTGAAGATGATAAGGAGAACAATGTGAGCAAGCAGAGCCGCACCAATGAGACCGAACTACTTGTGCAGTCATGCGATGAAGAACTTCTTGCGCAGGGACTTTATGATTACAGGTACTGGTACAGTATCGCATCGCACCTTTCAACAAATCTGCCTAACTTTTGACATTGATTATTATTTATTCCTGTAGCAATTGTTATTTTCGATTTCTTATACATTCGCTGTTAACGGCTTCGTCGAATGTGCACTTTGTTTCCCGCGGCGAGAAATGCCGATGTTGCAGACAATGCAGCACATCGAGCATGCAAGTATGTGAAAAGAAAAGGGGCACAAATTTCCTGACTACGCTTGATCGCCACTCGCGCGTCGTATGTGAACTTTACTGACGGCGTCTATCGAAAATATAAAAGACAATACAGTCCATGTCTGAGAGTTGGGGTGGACGTGCCACCGGAAATGACGTGGCGGTAGCCGCACTTGATAGAAGCTGCGCAGATGCGGCTGCTTTCATCATACATATATCTCCGTTATTTTCGTGATTAGAACTCAAGCAAGTTTCTAGTCACACGGTTGTCATCAATGATCTCGTGAAAGAGGCGCGCGGCCGCGGCGCAGCACGTGTGGGCTATCGACAACATTCGAAGTATTACTATGTAACACAGCATACAGTGGAGGTGCAGTCAAAACAATTTCAAATTCAATTTTCTCTCAGATATCCGGACACGCCGACAGAGCTAGTGGAACATTGGAAAGAGTTACGCGCGAACTAATTTGAACTCTCACAACAACGACAACGTCGAGCGTGTTCGATTTTCAACTAACCACAGAATTGAAGCGTTTTATTCACTACTCGCTAGCTACTACATCAAGTTGAAGTATTCGAATTATCCAGCTCGGTTTGACTTTGTAGCTGCCCACATTATCATTGTTTGCATTCGTATTTCTTTCCGTATTTGTTAGACACCGGTTTTATTTTGTCACACATTACCACAGATAGATATGGATACATTATATTTTGCTTACACATAATCACCATTATCATGAATCATATCACTTTCAGGAATTGTCTTTTTCTGGGGTGTTAGTGATTCATTTATTTGCTTAGCGTGCAAGTTTTAGTAATGCATGTGCGTTTTAGTCATATGGGTTGTGTCAACCACCCTGTATGATTGATTTATTGATTACCTGTGAAATAATTAGAAAGTAAAGATGGTTGTTTGTAGTGTTATGTCAATATCGACATGAATCGATTCTAGATTTAGATTTTTTTCTGTCCTTTGGCATCATTTGTGAAACGTTTAGGCCGCGTACTGTAAG
>KZ345141.1:110745-124440 GCA_002352805.1 Teladorsagia circumcincta
TTTTGGGTTACGGTAAGAATGGTACCGGACTGAAGTTAGCTTACAGTAGGCCGCGTTTATACTCAGCGCAGAAGTGGAGATTCAGAAATTGATCGGGAGGGAACGGAAATGTGTTGACCAGGATCACTGGCCAATCAGAGAATGCGTGTGAAATTGGACAAGCTATAATAGGTTATCTCATCGGTGAAGATTGTTCTCCATTTCTAGTACCTGTAGCGGATTCATGGCGGACCGCTTCAACCGTGTCACTTTCTCTTCTCAATACTCTCCCTCCCTCTCTGAATACGCTACTGTATACCGGATCCCTATCATGGATTTCCAATTTTCAGCGCTGAATCTGAACTGCACAATAATCAACCGCTAGCCATTACACCAAATTTGTAGTTTCCTGAGATCAATCGGAATATTCCTATGAATGCTCTAATTCTCTTGAAGGACCCTGCAGTAAATGCAAAGTAAATGACATATGTATACGTACTCAGAAAACCGATACCTATTGGATTTTTTGTCGCTCTTGGTGCTATACAATGCAATTACGTCACATATCACATATATCACCTAGCCTGCACTCACGACAGGACTCCTGGCGTGGAACAGGGATGCGAGAAAAGAGTCCCCCCTGAGGTCGCCGCGCAAACGAAAGTAGGTCACCTACCGCACGCGACGGCTACAAGGTTCTTGCAGGTTAAAACGTGGCAGTTTGCTGGTACTAAGCTAAAACAGATGCAGATATAGGAGCTAAACAGACGGACCAAAAAGCGTCGTATTGATTGTCTGGAGAGACGGGTCCTAAACTTGCCGTGTTTCAAGCTTCACAAACGCCGTTGACGTCGCGCGCGGTAACCTAGTTTTGGCGCGACAGTCGCGTGGGACTCTTGTCCGTCTCCCGTGAAACGGATGAGTGTGCCTACATGGACTTGTGTAAATGCTTGTAAATTACTCGAGGGACTATGTGAGAACGCTTCTTCCAAAGCTCATGAGCAGGAGTATTCATCTGTGGAAAAAGCGAAGGAACGGGCATGAAACTTCATATCTTGGCATCTTCCGTAAGTTAGTTGGTTGTACATGAATGTGAGTTCTACGCCTCGCAAGGTTTTATGTTGAACTCTGATTCTTAGGAGTTTAGAACATTCATTTCTATCAGGTTGATAGGGTGTGGTTAACTAGGAGAGAAAGCGACTATTCCGTTTTCTATGTGCGAAACTTTTTTTCCGTTGTGGAAACCCCGTTTACACTCTTCAGCAGTGGTGGACCTGGGGTTCCCGCAACGGAAAGTTTCGCGCGCGGAAAGCGAATAACTCGCTCTCTGTCCTAATGAATCTCACACCCGGGTTGGTAAGAAAGAGCTGAGCCGGTGCAAGTCCTTCACGGTGTTGCTTAAACCTACACCTGAATACATGCAGTGCGAGTTTTTAGGGAGGCTGCTTACTTCTTGAACGACCTTCGTTGTGGGACCATGCTCCATCCTATCAGATAAAAGGTGTATACGGGCCTTCACCTGAAGGTGTAGCGGTGTTACGGTGTATCACAGGAGACTTTGTCTATATACACTTTGTTTACATGGTATACTAACATGAACAAGGGACAAGGTATGGATGAGGAGATAAGATGTAGAGGTGAGGTGAGTCGGCCTCACGCCGACGGCCTAGCTGTCGTTCCAAGCTGGGGGCAGGTTGAATACCTCCAGCTAGGGTTGTGAAATACATGCTGACGACTCTTAGCTGATTGATGACCTCCGGCACCATCCGGCACAATGACGAGGCCTCCGGCTCGATAACGAGGACACGACATCTCCACTCCTTACAGTAAGCTCGCCCTCGAGCTTCAAGTTCCTTCCAGTGGTTTGCGGTCCTTTAGAGAATCCCTCGTGATAGATTGAAGTGAGATTCATACTGGATTCAATGATGACATAGCAAACGGAAGAACGCTGGTGAATTAAGAGAGCCTTACAATGAGTTAAGAATACATTGGCTACGTCTTTCACTCACTACAGCTCGGATGTGACGTTGGAAGGTGAAAGTGTTGTGTAGGGAGTTTAGGTGCTCGGTGTGCGGTACACTCCCTCTCTTGGAAAAGGAAGCTCGTCCTCGAGCTGAGATTGTCATAAGGTAGATAACATCACCTTCCGAGTTGATAAATGGGTGTGAAATGGTGAGGGGACGAGAATATCCATGTGGTATTATGATAACAGCATTATGTGACGCTATGCTCCGAGTTACTCTTATACACGAATGGAAATTTTACGCAGGTTATGCATTGTCTATGAATATCGAATGTCTAAAATCTACGAATTTAAACAATTTGTTGTAATTTTATGAGGAAAATGCGTGTATATATCAGTACTCATATTTCACCGAAACAGGATAGTGGTTAGGTAATTAACAATAGAAGAGATATTCTTGTTGATTTTTTTCTATTACTTTGTTATTAAAATACAATGATTATTTCACAATTGGGAAATGTAACATTGATATGTGGTAATTACGCGATACGAATACCAGTCTTTCTAACGGCACATTTTGGCGACCGACTAGTATAAGGGCGTGTTGGAGCGTTACAATTTTGATTTGGGCAAAAAAACCCTGCCCTAATATTTTTTGAAATGCCGATTCAAAGAACATGTGGAGATATTATTGTCGCGACGTGCGGCTTGAGAAAAAAAATTGGAAACAAACTGGCCTAGGAGAACTTGTTTCGGTAAACAAAGTCCTCCAATAGTCGCATAACTCCACTGAAGTTGATTGTCTATTCTGAAGCCGACGCGAACGTCGTATTACAGGTTGTTCCGTATCTTTTGATGTTTCCGTAGTGGTTGGCGAAAGTGTTGGTGGTTGGTTTGATTCGGAAACATTAACCGATAAGGAACGAGGAGAATACAGCTTCAAACGGGTAATGTGTACGATTTGTCGCGACGAGCGACCCACAAGGCTAGTGATGGTTATAATAGGACGTTGAATGTCCACAATCACAAAAGGGCCTTCCCATTAGTTCGTTAATTTAGGAGGGACTGTGTCGTCGTGCAAAAGTACTAGGTCACCAATGGAAACGTCCTTAGGGTATACCTTATGTTGAAGGTCATATCCTAGCTTGTAGAGAGCCGATTTTTTCGCGATCTGGTTGCGACAGCCATGATTGTTGAATTGTGATTATGAATATTGTGAATATTTAATATTGTAATTGTTTATCATGATTGTTTATTGTAGACCCACGGCGAATTGGTCAGCGTAGTCGTCCGAATACGAAACGAGAGGGAAGTTCGTGAAGGATATCACTCCATGTAATTGGGCATCGTCCATGGACAACGAAAAGCGGGCTGTATCCTGTAGTGGTGTTTGTACTATAGTTGTACACAAAGACAATAGGTTGTAAGAAATCCGACCAGAGATCTCTTGCTTCTAAACAATACGCCGTTAGGGAGTCTGTAATTACTTTGACTAATCTCTCGGCTTGTCCATTGGCTTTGCGATTATAGCTAGTCGTAAATCTATTGGTTATGCCTAGTGATTTGTTAATTTCCGAGAAGGAAACGATTTCCGTGGGAATCCCGTGTTTCGAAATGACGTCGTTAATCAGAATTTTAATTACTGATTCTGATGTCTGATCAACTAACGGACTACAAATGACAAATTTACTAAAAGCACATACCGTTATAGATATAAACTTACTTCCGTCTATGCATTGTGGCAACGGCCCTGATGATGTCCGTGTGGATTCTCTCGAACGGTCTCTGTGAAGCAGGAAAGATTCCCATCTGTTTGCGTATTATATGTGGTGATGGCGTTTTCACCTTCTGACATATGGGACATGTATTAATGTATGTTGTTACATCCTGATATAGGTTTGGCCAAAAATACTTCTCCTTAATTGTTTTATATGTTTTATGTATCCTTAGATGAGATTCCAAGAGCGGGTTATCGTGATGTACATATTGCAATTATATTGGCTTGCATTTCTGGATCTGGAATAAGAAGTATTGTTTCGTCATGTATGTTGGTAATATGAGGAGTTGTTATAAATGGAGTATTGGTGTAACTTGTCTTCAAATTCTCGAGGAGGGTGGTCTAGTTCTTTCTGAAGGAACTTGAGAAGTGCACCATATCGAGAATTTTTTTGGCTTTCCTGGGTCTCCTCCAGAGAAGGAAAGGATTGGGGTATTATAGCATTGATGCGTGGCAACGAACAGCGGCTTAAAAAATCGCAAAACGTGTTATGCTCGCCAGCTCGGTATTCGATCGCGATGTAATAAGCTTGTATAGTAACTTGATACCTAGCTAGTCTAACAACCAAGTCCGATCTGTGCATCAATGATTTGAGTGGGGCATGATCCCTGACTAGCGTAATGCGCGCATTTGCAACGTATGGATAGAATTGTTTTAGCGCGAACACTATGGCCAGCGCTTCCAGCTCAATGGCGGCATAATTGTTCTCATGCTTGTTCAGGGAACGGCTACAATACGCGATCGGATGCTCTCCTTGTGTTTTTGGACTAACCTGCAACAAGCACACTCCTAATCCAGTTGTAGACGCATCAGTGTGCACTATGTATGGCTGTCCAAAAGTGGGAGTGACGAGAAGGGGTGCTTCTATAAGGGCCTGCTTCAAAGAGAGAAATGCCTGCTCGTGCGAGTCCGCCCAGATGAACGGGGTATCTTTTATCAACAGGTTGTGAAGCGGAGTAGCAGTTGTGGAGAAGCGCGGTAGAAAGCGGCGCAAATTCGAAGCGGCTCCTAGAAAAAATTCGATTGCTTTAACACTTGTAGGGCTGGGTATTTCTGCGATGCTTGCCACCTTTTCGGGATTGGGACGAGTGCCATTTTTACTAATAAGGACTCTTAGGTATTTCATTCGGTTTAGAAGAATAAGCACTTTTCCGGAGTGAGCTTCATTCCAAACACTCTTATGCGTTTGAATACTTCTTCAAGGTCGGTCATATGTTGGCTTACGGATTGAATTGCAATTATGATATCGTTGTATGCGGAACAACATGACCGTAGCTCACGTATTAGACTATTGGCTACTCGTTGAAAAGTGCCTGGGGCACCTTTCAGTCCTTGCGCCATAACTGTGAAATGGTACAATCCTGGAAAGGACGAGAAAGCGGTGCGTTCTTTATGGTCCTGTGCTAAAGGTATCTGAAAGAAACCGCTTTTGAAGTCTAGTACTGTATAAATTTCTTTACCACTGACAAGATCCAGAATGTCTTGCATGTGGGGTACACTAGGTTTCAGTCTCAGTGATTGCGTTAATCTGACGGTAATCTACCGTGAATCGCCACTGGTCTTTATTCGAACCTTTTTTTACCAGAACTATTGGTGATGCAAACTTACTAGTGTTTGGTTCGATAATATTGATGCATGGCATTTCCTTGATTTGGCGTTCGATTTCCTGCCGCTTTTCTGAAGGAGCGCGGTGCTGCTTGGGAACCTTAGAATGTGGTGCAACGTTAATACAATGAGTGATAGGTTCTTGATAGCGTCCAAGATCGCCATCGTTTCCTACGAAACAGTCCTGATACCTCCCTAGTAACTGCTGAAAATTTTTTGATTTGTGTGGTTTTCAGGAATGAGTAGTTAAGGAGAACACGATCTGAAATTGGTATTGGGTTTTCTCTGCCCAGAAAATGGGAAGTTCCTTAGCAAAATCAGTTTCTGAGGGGATATACTCATCCTTACCAAATGTTGGATGGATTTGGTGGTCGGACTCATTGTTAGTGTGCAAAATAAAATAAAATTGAAAATATTGGTTTCCATTTCATATTTACTCCTACGGAACTTGCCACTGCTACTGAAATGTTCTTTTGTAGAGTGATGGGACTGGGGCCTGCGTTAAAAATGCGTATTACAACTTTGCCTTAGGCGTTTGGGCAGGAGAGTGTTTTGCCAATTTGGATGCCCAAAGGAAGTGTTTGATTTGGATTGTCCGAAGTAAAGAGTTCCCATTTCTGCGGAAATGAGGTATTTGTTGCGCCAAAGACCGCGGTATCCGAAAATGGTGGTAGAGTAGTTTCGTTAACTAAATAGACAGGAAGTTTTTGAAAATTATAGTTATTGTCACTCATTGTTATGAAAGGGATGGTATTGTGGTCGAATGATATGGTGTTGGTTTGATAGTCTATTTGTAGTTCGTAAGCAAGTTGGGGAAGGACATCGTTGCCGATGATAAATGCAGAGGAGCAATGGGAATCTGCAGCGACATAACATACTATTTGTATGGTTTGGTAGCCTATAGTCAGGTTCGGAGTGAATTGGCCAAGAAGATTGATCGGAGTTCCATTCGCTGTGACACCTTTGGCGATTGTTGATCGGACAAGAGCAGCCTGGATTTTTCGAGCGACGGCTTCCGAGACGAGTGTAATGGAGGATCCTGTGTCGAGGAGAGCTATGACTTGAGAATCGTTTAGAGCGGCTGAAGTATACATAAGAGGGCTTGCATTTGTATTATGTATACAAGAGACTCTTGGGACGAATTTGGGAGTGGTCTTGTCCTTGCATCTGGCACTGGTTGGGTTGGTGGTCTTGTGTTGAGTACAATGTCCGCGAATGATGGCATAGTGATTATAGTGCGTTGGTCACTTGGTTGCAAATGAAAAATCCAAATCCAAATTCAAATCTCCTTGCAAAGGCGCGAACACGGCCAGTGTGTTGAGCTGAAGGGTCATCTTCTGAAATCACGACTCGTGGAGGAGGATCTCGTTTGCAAGTGTTTTTTACAACGAATAAGACGGCTGCAGTGATTGCTTTGAATGCTAAATTCAGAAGGATACGCACCAAAGATTATTGGAAGTAGAGAATCGTTACTACGATAAAGGCCAGAAGGCAGAGCGACATGAAAAGGATTGCTCTGACGATCCTATGCGAAGGGCTCTAGGATACCCTTTTTCAGTGATTGAAGGAAATGTTCTGCATTGGATTCTATGAACCCAGCTGAGTTTTTGACTTTGTTTTCGAGGTGCTCTGATAGTGATCCGAATTCTGTTGTGGAGGATTTGGTTTGCGTAGCGTATCCGTACCTGATGGAGTCGAGGTGGTTTTTGATGAGGTATATCTGTCGAAATTTTTGCTAGATCCGAATGAAAAATTGATGGTGCATTGAAAATGAAATCCTGCCGCACTACGCCATTAGGTAAGTTCAAGTGTATATTGGTTACTTGAGCGTATCCTGCAGGTGATTGATAGTGATTGTTTCTATCATCATAGATACAAAATGGTGGGTGACCACAGTATGCTTTTGGACTAGTTGTTACAAGATCTCGTGTATCTGGCTGAACGAAATAGTGTTTTTCCTGATCGGACAGGCGTGAAGATGTAACAAATTCCATCCATGTTATGATCAAAAATGATCTCGTCTATCACGATGCCTTTACATTTGGACACCATCAAGACGTCTCCTGCAGCCAAAGCAAATATGTCTTCTCGATTAAGGAGTATGCGAGCCGCACTAGTTGGGTTAATTTGAGCAATGCTCTTAATAGATTGAATCTTGAAATCTATCAGTGAAGATTCTATCTAATAGGAAGTTGAAATCATCTTGTATGATATCTTCCATTTTTAGTTTCAAAAATTGCATCTTAGTATTGAGTTCTGCGTGACGATTATCCTGACGCTGCTCGTGACTGAGATCTGGGTCGTTGTTCATAGCGGTAAAGTCTGGTTCTGAATTTACTACAATATGAGGAGTAATTTTCGCAGAAATATTAGGTTTACCTTTATTGGGAGCGTCCTCAGGTACCCCTAAAATTGAAGGTCTAGGGTTTTGTACCCTATCTGATAACGCTTTATAGTTATTTGGATTTATGCCGAATGTCGTCTTGGACGAGGTCGAATTCCAAATTTAAGTCGCCTCATTCCATAGATTTCTTATCCAAAGACTGGAAGAAGTTCTAAATAACGCTTAGTCCTCGAAGTTGTTTGGAAGAGGTTACATTCGCTGGAGTATCAGAAGTACAGCGCTTGAGCGTGGATTGCTCTCCCTCTTTATCCACTTTATTGCGAGAAGTTTGTGCTGACTGGACAAGCGAAATTACAAAATGTACGACTTGCGAGGTATAGAAATGTTTGCGATTGATAGTTTCTACTACCCCGGGGTGCTCTGAAAAGAGGGTGTGTGGAATATTTTGGATAATCTCCGGTAAGACAATGAATACACTACTGTCTATGGGAATCGCATGCTTTTCGAGACACCAAGTGCTCAATTTGGACGGCGAAAACGCTACATTTTTATACGTGAATGCTGAGTGAATATTGTTCAGTACTATATGATGAGGTCATGTGCGACTCCTTCGATCACTTTTGTGAAGCGGCAGAGTGGGGTGTCCGTTGGAGCACGGTTCCATATCACGGTGCCGTGTAAAAGAAAACACCGGGTTTTGCCAATGTTGCAATGTGCCATGTTTCCGAATTGGCCTACTAAGTGTTCTCCATCGGAAGTAGCTAGTTCGCCTCGTTCAAAATACACGTTTGTGGTAACGGTGCATTTTTCTCCGGAAAACCATGGATATGAATAATGTATCAGGTTCTCTGATCCAAAAACGTTATGAGAAAGTGGTTCTAGAAGAGTTCCCATATACTTTTTAGTTTTGGTCATTGCTTTGCAAAGAGTTGGTTCGATGGGAGTCTTGAACTCTTCATCGCTATTAACCGAGAAAGCGACGTGAAGATAAGAAGAAGCACATATTTTCCGAGTTTTGTTGAAACAATGAAATGCTGGTATCATGAGAGGCTCAGTTTGTTCAACATAAAGGCTAGCCGAAGTGAGTAAGGCAACAGAAGAATTAGGAGAGGTTGTGCATTGCAAAGGGTCAGTGTAGGCGATGGGCCATCCTGATTTCCCAGCTGCACAAAGTTGGTAATTGAGAGAATATGTTGTCACAGGAATTATGTAAAGGCAATAATGGCAAAAATAAAAAGAGAAGCTAAAGGCTTCAACAGTATATTGGAGTTACTTTTGTTTATTGTGTTAATTTGATGGCGATAAGGAGAATTTGTAGGTTTTGGGGTCTCTTTGGGAGGTTGTGGACGTGACTGATTGTTAAATCTACGATAATAAGGTGTCTAGTCTCTTGGGCGGCTCGATTGTGGATTGTAAGGAAACCTTACATCATCACGAGGTGGTGATTTGGAACGTTGACGAAAATGATTCCGCTTTTGGTACCCGTTGGAGTTATTGTACCCACCCAATGGTGTGAAATTAGGGTCAGATGGACGTCTAAAGTTCCAGGACCTATTTGCAGTGGGGAATTTGTTGGACTGATATGCTGAAGGAGCTCTAAATTGGCGTTGATATGTCGGATAGGGTGTTTTGAAGTCTCTTGGATAACTTCATCCATTTCCAAAACCTCATCCATTTTTGCGATAAATGCACCTTCTCCAATGGAGTCGGCGTCATTGCTAGTGAGGTTCCATATCCCTTCAGCATCTTGTACCAGTTTGCCATAGTTGGCGGGTGAGGGGCCCAAAAGCTCCAGTCTCTGTTTGACTGAGTTAGATAGAGCATTAGTAAATACCATTGTTCGAAGAAACTTGCGCTCTTCTATCATTTTAATATTGGGATATGCGTCCAAGATCTCTTTGCGAACCCTGTTGGAAAAAACTACTGGGGATTCCTCTGGGTCCACGCGCATATTCATTAACTTTTCCCGTGCCATGTCTAAAAATGGTCTGTGGAGAAATGTTGTTGCAATTTGGTGGTTGCTAGACGCCAATTGCGTTTCTCTGCGGCGGGAAATTTTCGAAAACTGCTTTTGCAGTCCCTTTTAAATGAGCTGGGAGAAGGAGAACCATTTTATTTCCTGTTAGTCCCATTATATTTCCTATTTCGTTGAATTTGTCAAGGAAATTCATAAAATCTCCTGCCCCTCTTCCAACTGAAAATGTTGGATGTTTAGTGGCATAAGATGCCAAGCAAAGTTTGTCGAAGGCCGTATCTAAACGGTCAGTGATGCGTCCTGGTGCATGTCAATATCCAGCTGGGGTGCCGCGACTGGTTGTTGGGGGTACTGTATGTCAGTAGTGGGCGCGGTATCGCTGTGATGTTGATCGCCTTTCCTTATGAGGACGAGATTGAAGAGGAAGGACTGTAATTTCTTAGAGGAGGGATGGGGTAGGATTCTGGGGGCACGGACTTTGATCTGGTGTGCCTTATTATGGATTCTGGGTAGTGAAATAGGGGTGGTACAGAAGAGAATCTGAATCTGGTGACTCTTACCTTTTTCTTGCTGGGAGAGTTGGGGAGACGAACTCTGGTTCGCCGTTTTACAGTTTGCCTACCTGGTGTAGTGACTCTATAAGGTCGTCCGTTCGAACTGGTTAGTGAATCGGAGTAGAAGTTGCTCATAGAATTGTTATTGGGTACTGTAGTCGTGGAATTTCGGCGATGGGGGGTGGATGGATATGTTTTTTTCTACTGCGGAATTAGATTATATATCTTTTATCAATGGAAAATCTGTACTTGGTATTGCTCCCAAATCCTGGTTGCTTTGGTTGAGGCCGGATTGTGGCGTCGATGGGTGAAGAGGTCGCCTCGAAGAGTCGATACGCTGATGAGCTACCGCAGCGTCCCTAGGACCCTGCTCATGCAGGCCCCTCTTTTTTGTGGCCGCAGCGATGCATTGAGTCTTCAACACCTGGACCCTTATATTCATGATGTGACTCCAGCGTTGCCCTTGCTCACAGTCCGGGCACACCCTGAAGTCCTCGCTTTGAGCCTGGAAAAAAATAAATAAATAAATAAAAGGTATAATTAGGAATAAAAATCATAATTTTTTTTCCCCAAACCTCGGTTTCAGATGCAGATAACTGCCTTTCTTGCTCAGCAGAGAGAGTAGATATACAGCCATCTCTCTTTTTCTGAAATAACTTTTTCAGATAAGTTATATAATTACGAATTCTTACAGCACATAAAAGCATTATTACCAAATATGCATTAGAAATATAAAGCCCGGGAAATAGGGAATACTGAATGATTAATGAATACGGCGCCTGATAGGGCGGACGGAAAGGAACTACTCTGCTCTTGCTCGAAGGCAATTCTTGTACACTCACCCGCCCCTTGACCAGATGCTATTAATCCTTTATTGTATCAATCGAGCATAGGCACCCCCGCGGACAAAGATCTTGTCACTTCTCCTAACAATGACCAGCGTAATGCACTCGCCGGACATGGCATGCAAATAGGAATGTAGACTTTATAAAAGAATTTTATAAAAGAATTTTATCATTATATAATTGAATAATTTGACTTTTGATTTTATAAATATAAATGTATAATTTATAAGGGGTCTGGATAACAAGGTAGTCTAAGATCTAAAATTAAACAAGCGAAAGCACTCTCAGACTTGAGAGAGTAATATAGAAACAACGGCCCACCCAAAAATCATGTCGGCGATAGGACTAACATCTAGGTACATGGCGCAACCTGACAGGTAAGATTTCATCACAAACCCCATAGTTCCAAGTTAAACGTTGTCCAGTATGCTCTCTGGATCGACCCAAAGCTAAGCATATGAACCTGCATCCTTCCCATTGGAAGTCCAATCCTGCTCGAAGGCCACGACACGGCGCAACCTGGAATTGCAGTTCAACATTTTTCAACGAAACCACCACGATTTTTCATCCCACCACCCTCATGGTAGCTATAATGGAAGATCGGACCTTTCGAATCTTCTGATAAATTCCTCTTCTTGCTCTCCTTCGCCCACATGGAAGTTAGCCCAATATTTCGTTCTCAAATTAGGGAAAAAGTCGCTATTCTCTAAAAAATTCTGGAAACAACATAAACACATCGCTAAAAGCGATTTATACGAATTATAAGGTTCCCTCTCCATTTTTATTGAATTTTTGTCTGAGTATTCTATCAACCATCAAGAAAGGGCCAAAAAGGGACAGCAACACGTGCTTTCAATGCAACTGCACCTTTCTGAGCATCATCTCTACGTTTTTGAGCGTTGGTCCTTCCTTCTTTATCAGCCCCCGTCCAAACCACAGTAACCCATCCAATCACGGATGAGGGCGTAGCTGGAAAGGCGTACCCTGAGGGTCATTACACTGCAACGAGCAGGTAATTAAGAGCCCGTCGGGTGTCAGTAACCACTCGCAGCTACCAGCTCACCTCGTGAGCACTCTTCTCTGCCAGGCCTCTTCATCAGACTAGAGGTTCATGGGGCGTCTAACCCGATGGTGTAGCGGGTGTGTATAAGTTGAAAAGTGTGCCCGTAGATGATCTTCGGACGGTTGATGTCCAGCCTGTTCTGTTCTGGTGGTTCAGTGGTGGTTTCTTCTTCCTACTCTCATCAACCTGCTTGTGGATTGACTGCCGAAGTGCCGCTTCTTGTTGGAGTGAGGCTCACTCCGAATGCCAGTCGATCGGGATGTCTTCTTCCTCCAGTTATTTCGAGGCCTAATGACCTTCTGCGCCGTGGGCATCATCTTGTAATCCGTGGTCTTGTAGGTGGACTACTTCTAAGTATCGGCGGTGCTTGGCTCGCTCTGCAGCTGGCTAAATAACTAAATGGCAAGGTATGTTAGACGAGTGAAGGTGAACAGGTAATAAAGGACTCAACAGTCCATAAGCACACTTTACAACTTCAATAAGAATCTATTTATTGAATAAATGGCAGATGGTAAATTTTACACAAAACCGTTAGTATATAACATGTACGGTGAATATTAGAAACATCAGGTTTACTACAGAGGATCTCTAATACGAGAGATCCCATAGAAGTCATAACAACATGTTTACGGTAATGAAATCGTAACTCAACACAGTGAGTCACGTTGCTAGATGCACTCTATATTATGGTATTTTACATATTAGTGCATTTGAGATCGGCCTGCGCGGCTTTTGGTGCGGGGATGTTTCCGCACAGTGTAGTCACAGTAGGCTATATACACTTTATTAGATACTATAACATAACAAGGAGAAGGGGATAACAAGGTGAGGAGGAAGTCGAGGTCGGCGAGGCGAGGTCGGCCACGGACCGACGGACTAGCTGCTGGCTAGACGCTGGAGGCGGCTTAAGTAGTGGCGGTCGCAGGTCGCGAAACCTCTGATGACGAGGCTTAAGCCGCGATGGGATCAAGTGATTGATGGCCTCCGGCACGATCCGGCACGAGGAAGACGCCTCTAGCCAATGACGATAAAACGACATTATTAGATTAAAGGTTGTACAGGCCTTTAACCCGATGGTGTAGCGGGTGTGTAATCACAATGGGCTATATACATTTTATCACATACTATAACATAACAAGGAGAAGGATAATAGGCGAGGAGGCAGTCGAGGTCGGCGAGGCGAGGTCGGCACCGACCGACGGGCTAGCTGCTGGCTAGACGCTGGAGGCGGCTTAAGTAATGGCGGTCGCAGGTTGCGAAACCTCTGATGGCGAGGCTCAAGCAACGCTGACGAGGCTCAAGTGATTGATGGCCTCTGCCACGATCCGGCACGAGTACGAGGCCTCCGGCACAATGACGATAACACGACATCTCCATTCCTTACAGTAGGTTCGTCCTCGAGCTTTGAGTGTCCTTCCAATATGTCCGGGTGTCTGCGAGTATCTCTGCAATAGAGTTGAAGGTAGATACCGACTGGATAATATGACCGGCAAACGTGAAGAGCGCTGGTGAGGTCAGAGAGTCTTACAATAATACTGTCGTGACTTCCGTACGACTCTGGTGTCAAGGGCGCCCCGGTCGCGAGCCGCG
>KZ345141.1:128518-147043 GCA_002352805.1 Teladorsagia circumcincta
GGCGGCCGTTTCGGGAGGAAAAGTTGGGATACGTCGAAACAGCCACGATGATGAATGTGGTGGTCGGGGAAAGGGCGATCGTATCGGAGAAGTCTTCAAAAAGCGATGGTGGTGGTGCGGGTCGCATCGATTAAGGCTTCCTTGAGGGGGGGGTCGCAAAATTTTTGAAGAAGTGCGAACGTAACGTGACAGTTGGCCTTGCTCGAAACTGATTGTGTGGCGTCGGCGCTTGGGCCTGTGGCGAATGTACTCTCTCCACTCACCACCCCCCCCCCCCATCTCCCTAATCATGAGGTGGCCGTCTTATTGCTGCGATAAAATTGTGATATCATCAAGAAGGAACTCATCAAGCACACAGTTCATACTTTTACAACTTCGGATATCAGCTGGAAAGCGTTCGATAATTCCTTCCCCCTTTTCGTTGTTGGCGGATTAAACTGCTGCTCCAACTTTATGTTGAGCACCACTATCCATTTTCAGTTAATCGTCGAATAAGCCTTCAGGCATTCAACCGTTTAGGATGAGAATTACAAACACGTAGTAAAAGTTCTATCAAATACAAATTTTTATTCAAATCGTGAAGCTGTAAAAGTAGGCGAATTCAAGCGTGGAAGTTGCGTGAACTCATTCTGGCAGATATTTCAATATCAAAGCAGTTGTGTGATGGCTCTTAAGATTAAGAAACATCGACGAGAAGATGGACGTCTAGTCGTACTTAATGTACTCACCATTAGGCGATCACAAAATCACTTGATGTTGAGGATGAAAATTGTGCGTTCCGATAGTCAATGCAAAATCTCTATAAAAATGTTCAGATCATAGAAGATTTTGTGGGATGGCGGAGGAGTTGAACTGCGATCTAGACGACGGTTCGCATCATGACGGCTCTGATGGTGGCTCCAAGTCGAGTGCAGAGGACGCTCAAGGTAGTTCTATCGTACTTAGTAGAGATCCTGGTTCATTGGTCGAATTGAGTGAGTGAATATGTCCAATCCTTCCCTAAAGTGTGTCATTTGATCTTTTAAGAACAAGCAAACGAAGCAAAGGAGAATTTTCAACCGCCACCTGAGAAAGTCGAAGACGTTCTGGATCTAGATTACGATGAAGGCTCACCTAATGGAGCTCAAGAAAGAGCAGAGGATGGGGAAGAGGTATATTTTTCTTTTAAGGTTTAGATGCTCGTAATGTTTTTTTTTTGTGCTTTTGCTCCAACACGTTTCTTGAAGAGTTCCGATGGAGAAATAGAGGATTCAAGTGATGAAAACAAAAACAACGCAGCTGATGGAGACAAAGAAGAAGGAGAAATAGACGACAGTGACGAAGACGATGGGGAAATAGAGGTTGACATTGAGAAGACGCGGAAAGTTCCGATCGAGGTAATTTTAGTGCTTTCCACTAACAAAGGGAGAAGTGTGTGAGGCCGTTTACGATTGAGCGTGAACATTTGACTGCAATGTCTAAGGCTGGTGTCAGAGTCTGCGATCCGTCGCAGGTTTCGCTGATTTTCGCCATTCCCGCCACTTGCGCGTCAGCGCGATTTTCGCGATTTGCGCGTAACCGCGATGGGATTGCAGGAGTTGGAAGTGGCCCGATCAATACCGCGAGGTGCTGTTAATCCTGCTGCAATTCTGCTTGACAGTGATGTTGAAAGACAGGTACTGATAATAAGGTAAGGCATTGATCGGGGCACTCCCAACTCGTGCAATCCCATCGCGGTTACGCGCAAATCGCGCAAATCGCAAAAATCAGCGAAACCTGCGACGGATCGCAGACTCTGACACCAGCCTAAACCTTATTTTCGTGTTGCTTCTCAATTTTTTGATTGACTGAATATGAAAAAAGAGAGAGTTCTCAATAAGGTTCACTTCATAACAGATCATCAGTTATTTGGAATGAGCGCAACTTTTGTTATTTCGTACACCTTCTAGATCTTCCTTTATTACAAGTTAAAATCCACGAGTTCTACGATTGCTTGCCATTTTGTAAAGCTCTCACTTGTTTTAGGCTCGCCTTAGTCGTCCACCTGCTGTAGTGCGGGACAGAAGTGTCAGACCACGGGATTGTCCATATGAAATTAATGGTTCCTGCACATGGGGTCCTGACTGCAAATACGTCCATCGCAATAAGGTGCGATCATTGCAATGTTTATTTGCACATTGTTGATCTGTAGTCAATGTCTTGAACCTTCCAGGAACCTGTAAGGCTGTTCAGCAAAGGGAAAGTAGCTGAAGGTATGTTTAACTTTTGATGGCTTCAGTTTGATCTACTTGAAACAACATCCCTAGATGAGGGCGTGAATCTGTTGTGCGGGTAGGATAAAGCAGCCTGCGAGTATCACAGCTGTGCTGTTGTAAACGCTCAAGTGCGCGACAATGGTGCTGAGGCCCTCAAAATGAGCTTGTAAGAGTTACTGTGAGCTAATGAACGAGATCTCTCACGCTCATCCCATGGCCCGCAACGAGAATTATGGAGTGACGTTGAATACGGCGTCGTGAATTGGTGGAGCATTAGAGCAAGCAAGTTCAGACAACTCGTCCGAAGACGCTCCTCCCGCATTTCAAGTGTAAGAGAAGGAGTCTGAATTGAGGGGATTCACGGCGGTTTGTTCTGCTACTTGTTCATTTTTGGTCCACTTCGCATCCACAATTTCATAATCGACAGCTGTTACCATACCAATTTGAACTGGGGTTGTTGCTTCAAGATTTGTTCTTTTTTGTTGAGCTTACCTTGAGCGCTCTTCTCATGTTAAGAAACTTCATGGGAACGTGGTCTTCGAGAGGCGCGAGAAGCCATGCGAAGGGCCTCTAAAAAACGTCAAGAACCTGAGTTTGAAACGAAACGGCTGACTGCTGCACCAACAGGGGAGCGTACTAGAACCATTCACGATTCGGATTCAGACGACGCCTCATCTCCACACAGGTATTATTTCGAATGTTTTCTGATTCTCAATATGTATTTCTATACGTTTACTGAGGTAGGATCTTCACCACCTCACGAATTACATCTTTGATTTTTTGCAAGCGAAATTTTTAAGGAGATCACCACATACATCTCGTCAGCACATACCATCTTTATTGGATATTAGCACTCTTCCACCTCGATTCCAGAGCCGTTCATCTTCACATAAAGGTATGTTTTCCAAGTGATGCACTTTTATGTAACATTTTCAACGAGGTATAACAATGAGATATGTGTTATGGTTTTTTTTAGTGGTTAGTGTTTTAGTGGTACTTGTTTGTGATTGAATAATAATGTTATGTGATTGAATCTCCTCGAAATCGATAGTGCCACTCGATTTCGTAGCTGTTGTGTTGTTTCGTCATACTGATTGTGTGAGTTTCCTGTCAGACGGTGTGCGTAGTGCGACGCGTGGTTCGCCATGTTATTCTGATGACGACGACAGTCTGCCATCTCGACATAGTAGGACCGACAGCGGAAGAGGTAGAGACGTCGGAAGTTTCAGAGAACGGCGTGAAATAAAGGGTAGGGCTTATATATTTGAAGACTGAGATATGAGTTAGTCTACTAACCCATCATCAGAAGTTTTACGAAGATACGTGGGAGGGAGTAGATAAATTGTCTGGAATAAGTCCGCTTCATACGGGATCCTCACCCTATCACTTGGGGCCGTATTCAATCCTACCCCCAGTGGGATTCGCCCCCCAAGTCTGATTCAGTCCTTCTCAATTTTGGGGGTTGGTTCCGCTGCGGGACCCGGCCTGCAATCGCTCCTTTAAATGACTGACGCTGGTACCCGCGCTGTACACTCAAAGGAACGATTGCAGGCGGGTCCCGCAGCGGCCTCCCCCAAAATTGATAAGAATTGAATCAGACTTGGGGGACGAATCCCACTGGGGGGGGGGGGGAGGAGGATTGAATACGGCCCTTGGGCAACAACTTTAAGAAATTCAGTTGAATTTTCGAGGTTGTTCTCCAGGGGCCGGGTGCGGCAAGGTCTGTTATCACTCGGCCAACGTAGAATGCTTTGCGAGCTAATCCCTTATCGCTGATAGTTTAACCAGTTTGGCGCCGCATAGTAAGACACGCGTCACACGAGGCTTCAATGATATGTCACGGTGATGGGAGTTTTTGACTTAAGCCCCAGGGTGCACGCCTGGGTTTCCTTCGTCCTAATCACCAACCCACACGTTAAAACATTTCACAATTTCTGGACGTTAGGAAGGGAACTGGGACTTTTCTATAAAAAAACATTTCAGTGCATGGCAACCAATGTGAACGGGATCGTACTTAAAAGAGGGAGGGCTCTTTCAGTGCATGTCGCACCTTTTCAAAACGTTTTCTTGAATATTGTAGGGGCGCATGTAGGTAGCATAAAACCATTTTTCATTTCCGTCGAACAGTTTTAGCGGTACCAAATCTTCCATGGGGACTACATTTTGCATTTGAGTTGCCGCCTATGAATTGGTGCCAAATGGCGCTAAATGTCAAAATCAGATGTCAAGTTCATGGCACGACCATACTGAAACCAATAAGTAGCCTCCTTTTTCCCCTTGTTAGTTCAGTGCTTTTTTACATCATGGCCTGTCCATTACCTATTCAAAGTTTGCCAAGTCTCTCCACGTGGCTATCCTGGTAACACCGATGATTCGTCACATTTGGCTCAGTGTGACGAAGTGTCGCTGTTACCCGACTAATAATCACATGGAGAAAATAGTAAAGTAGTTAAACGTGTTGCGCCTTTGTAACATATTGAAGGGAGGTTCCATTCAAAGTGTCACGGCACGCACACAGTTCCATTTTATAATATCCAGACTGGTGGAAAATCCTCGCGTGGGCCTCTTAACCCTCAGCTGCATCTCTGATCAGTGTATAACTGTGTATGCAGGTCCTCTCATTTCAATACAAAGAAGGAGTTCCCCGCACAGAAAAAGAAATTCGGGAAAACAGAATGATCAAAGCTTCCCTTTGTTGGTCGCTCTTTGCTTTGCTTGCTTCGAAGTTGCATGCCAGAATATCAATTTTTGTAGTCGAGTTTATGGCTTGTAGTGAATGATCCACTTGTTATTTGTAGTTGTGGAAAGTTGATCTGTGAGCGTTTTTTGTGCATTAAAGTAAGTTTATAGAATTTTATATAGGAATCTTCGATCGAATTCATTCAGATTTGGGCCCACAAGTTCGCTACCCATGCGGCCGACCACCACCACCTCCTCGTAGTGAGGCAAGACGAGGCGGAGGTGGTGACAATAATGGTCTTCGTCATTCGTCGTCACGGCAAGAAAAAGTGAAAGATTCGGCACCACGTTCACGGCGTGATTCACCACACAGTTCGTCATCTAACAAAGCGAAGTCGCGCAGTGGAAGGTATTTTTCAGTGTCCTACATGCAATTTCATTAGTCTTCCAATATTTGCTCAGTAACAGGATATCACCTTCGCTTGATGCATCTCCGATAAGCAGTGACTCCTCACTTTCACCGTCCAGAAGCCCCCACAAAAGTGCTGGAGCCACGCACTCGGACAAAAATGGGGATAAAAGAGGTATTCATCCCTGTTACGGCCAATATCAGACTTGCAAATCTAGCGATGTATCAGCGACTCGACTGTGTTTGGAAGTGGCGAGTCTGGACTTCCGCAGTGTGGTGTCTAGACCGGCCCCATTCAAATGCTGTCGATTGGCTGGCAGATCTTTTGGACCGCTGGTGCGTCGCTCACACCCAGCTTCGTTTGCGAGTCGCAAAGTCTGACATCGGCCTACTGGCTATGTTTCAGCTGCCTTCATATATATTCTTTTCACAGCAAAGAAAAAAATCCAAAGTGGCGGCGCTATGGGTGATGTGACTGATCCGTGGGCCCGAAAAAAGAAGACAAACTCGTGGTCGAAGAATACTAGTGAGAAGGCGAGAGGACGCTCGTCAAGCAACAGCTCGTATGATTGAGTTTCACCCTTTGATCTCTTTCGTTTCGAAATAGCATACAACTTATTCGCAGGTCGAGTTCAACGAATAGTAATGAGAAACTTCGCCGTGCAGCAGCTGCGTCAACAAATACTCGTACTTCGCGTCGAGGCCGTTCGCCACCAAGCGCCAAGGTTTACTAGCAATACTGTTTTATAATTTTTCTCTGCTCCTGGTGATTATATGTGAAGTTTACCTTCCCTGTTCCATCAAAAAATGCCGTTTACGTTTTTCTTGGCGATTGTTATTGATACTGGATTCCTCTGTTTATAATGGTTATGATTCTTTCATTCCAGGTAGAAAGACGGCTATCGCCACCAAGGGGAGATATTGCGGGTTTCCGCATTCCAAAAAAGCATCGTGCGGCATCATCTCGTGATCGAACATCTAGGTTTGTAATCTCTATTTTAAATCCATGTTATGATTGAATTGTAAATTGGCTTATCATGGTTTGAGCTCAGTGATTCGCTTGTTGCAGTGCTCGTGGCGACGGCGATTCTGGCCGAGACATAGCATTTTCGAAGAAGTCCAGTGTGAATTCTCTCCCACCAAAGGCATGAAAATTTCTTACTTCCTTATTTGCAGATGATTTGGTTTACTTCGGAAGTTGTAATGTGGATTTATTGCAGAAGTCGGATTCAAAAAAGAGTCGCGAACCGAGTCGTGTGTCAGATGATGAAGTTGTTGATGCCATGGAAAGTCGTGGAGCTGAGAACATCAGCGATGTTTGTATTTTTTGTTCTTTTTGTAGCGTTGACGTAGAATTCTGAAGCTGCGAACGCAGTTCAAACAAAGGATACTGCCTAGTTTTAGTCGGACTCTGCTCAATCGGCTAGCAGAAGCTCATCCGTAGTTTCATCATCCTCGTCTAGAAGCTCTTCCCAGAGTCGATCTGCTTCGCCTGCGTTGCCAGCTAAATATCGTGTGGCTAGTGGTAAAGAGGACGCTCCGGCCCCAGTAGAAAAGTGAGCTTCAATTGTTGTTCATTTGTGGTGCACCATAAACCTTACCATGTCAAGTGTTTTCTATTCTTCAATTTTTCTTGAATGCCAGGCATTTCAGAAACGTCACGTCAGTGTCTGATTCCGATGATGAACAAAAGAAGAAAAATCGGTCAAAAGGTGCCCCGAAGGGGAAACGTGCTGCGTCGCCGCGTCTTCGTGAAATGTGAGTACTACGTTTCGAACGGTAAGCTGTGGCCTATCAATCGGTGGTAAATTTCTCTAATTTAGATCTCCATCGCCATCTCCTCCTCCACCACCGCCTCCACCAGATGATGCTAACGGTCGTCGACGTCAGCGAGAAGAAACACCTCCTCCACCGCCGCCTCCTCTGCCTTTAATAAATGAATTCGTTCTGGAAAGGCAGGCCAGAAAGTCGAAGTGCGTCACGGAAAAACGTTCATCTACTGAGAAGAAACGTGACAGAAGTCCGCCGAAGAAGAAGGCCAAGGGTAATCACGACGGTGATTGTTTCTTCATTTTCTGATTTCTGCTGTTTTTCAATGCTTTATATTATTTCTCACGGTTACTTTTCTTTGAAGGTCTGACCGAAAAGGAACGACGAAAGAGAGAACTTATGGAACAGTTACGAGCAGTCGAAGAAGAGCTAAAGAAAAGGACGGCGGCTACATCTGCTTTGTGAGAGAAATGGCTTTGCAGAGTGTGAAAATTTGACCAGGATATTTGTGGTCTTCTTATTGTTGACTTACTGCCTGGGATTTGGTATTATGTAACAGTAGAGCAAGCTCTTGTTATGAGTTCTCAATATCTCGCTGAAAAAGTATCACTTTTTTAGTATAAATGGGTTAAAGTGATGACAAATATGGGCTACGGTAGTACACGACGGCAGGAATGTAAAAGGATTGTTCAATTATTAGCCTGTCGGAAATGTTGTGAGAGAATTGTTTCTGTTTTATACACGTGAAAGTAATTATTATTTGATTACTCACGATCTCTCACTGGTTACCAATGGCTCACATATACATATATACATAGTACGCAATCATCAAAGGATGGACATCAAAGTGAATTATTTTTTTCTTGGAACGCTCATTGCTCTAATTTTACTTTTTTTGGTGTCACAGTATTGATAGAAAGATAGCTGCCTGTTTTGCTTGGCTGTTTGATTTACTGACAGTTTCTGTTTTCTTTTTCAACTAGTTTCGTTTTTTTTTATTATAAACAAACATCGTTCACTGAATAACCTAAATAACATCTAGTCAGTACTTGAATTAATTTGCGAGTCTTTTAACTATTTTGGGATTGAAAGAGTTGCTGTTTTTCAATAGGTCCAGGTAATTATTATTCAGTAATCCTCGTCACATTGTCTTACTGATGCATCTAGAAGTGCTGATTTTTTGAGCTGTTGATAGTTAATTTCTGCTCATCGTAATATAAATTTCAATGCAAAATGTGTTACGTTTTCCAGTCGTTGCCTTTGCGATTTTTTCCTTCAGCAACTTTATTACTGTTTTTTCCTACTGGTTATGAATTTGTGCTCGCCTTCCTATTTTTTCTTTTGGAGAGCCTTATGTGAAAGTAAGCTAGTGGTAGACCGATCATATCAAATCCAATTTACAAATCCTGTTCAATTGGAGAGGAGTGGAAGGTAGCCCTGTGACAGGCAACCGGTCAGCCCCGATAAATCGCGAAGGCTTAATCCACTTCTAGTGCTAGTTGGAGCCAGAGGGAAGCAGCATTTGTTGTTTGGAACCAGGCACTTTTCATAGCCGCTGGTCCACTATCCAACCAGTTTGTCGATTATCTTGAACGACGATTTCATAACTGCTATATGGTTTGTATTAGGTTGATCCATAAGTCTTGCAACAAATTACATTTGATGCCAGAAAATCTTTTGGAGGTCTGCGACAATTTTGGAACATGTGTGCTGGGGTAGCATCACCTTTTGCAATCCCAGCCAACCGACCAGCTCGATCTCTCGCTACTTGTTACACCTACTACACCGAACTTGCGAAAAGCTCTTCGTGCCCTCAATTTTTATGAGTACTGCTCGGAAAGTCCTGCAAGTCTTGCTACACCAAGGATTGACCAGAAGATGTGCTACGGCACGCTCTCTCCATCCACGGTACACCGGCGCTGAATCTGCTCAACTTTGACTTTTTTATATGAAGATGATCCACACTCCAACCACCCGGTGACTGGCGCTCACGATGCTCTACCTGACTGATGAAAATGGATCTGGGTGGACTATCGATCATTTGCCAGAGCAATTTTGATGAGACAAGGAGACAGTACTGTGGCATCTCCAAAGACTTGTAAAGATCCGGAAATAAAGAATTGGATCTCGCATGCCTTGAGCCCGATGAGCTCCAAACACGATCCGACATCGACATGTTCAAGTTGACTTACTATGGCTTCTCGCATTATCACTCCATCGCATTGCAGTTGATGAGGAAAGGGTGCAGTGTGCTAACAAATGACCAAGCGGCGATAGTCTAGTTCGAACGCTTTGGGAGTTTTGACTGCTGAAGTACAACCTCGTCCAAGTCAGGCCGTCCCGAATTTTTGTAGTGGAACACTAGAGGAGTTGAGCACTGGAAACTTCTATATGGAGATGTTACAGTGAAGTGGCAGTCGACCCTCCAGCTCGATTGTAACAACCTCTACCATGAAAGAAAAACAAGACAACTTCTCTTTTGCGACACTGTTGAACCACCCATCGCTTAGAAAATCCAGGAAATTTGAGAACGCCCGGCCGAAGAGTTTTTTTTTCATATCGCCCTTATAGCTCTGACCTCGTATTACCAGATGCCCATCTCCTTCCCCATTCTTCGGAGTTCTACAAGAGAGGCATGGAAGGGCTTGTGGTGCGTTGGCAATAGGTTGTGGATATTGAAGATGTGTACTATGCTTGATGAATTGAACAAAAAGGTACAAAAAATATTAAAATCAAAATTATGCCAATTTGTTGCAAGACTCATGGACCAACCTACTACTGTGGCAGATCTGGAGCGAGGCGATCCGTCACTCAGAAGAACATTTGGTAGGGAGTAAAACTCCGGATTAATTAGAAATCAATTTGTACTCAGATCATCGATATGTCGGTTAGTTAGGATCAGGTTGGTCTGGGAGGATAAGATGGTGACTTCAATCCTTTCACGACCGCGCGCTCTGAACGTGACTAGCGCGTGGGACCGAGCGTTTTTCAAAAGATGTGGCCGTGGACCCATTATGGCCTCATTACAAGTGTTTTTTTTGCGTTAAAAATTAGCAACTTTCCCGTACCTATTCTTGGTGTTGTTTTAGCAATGATTGGTTGTGGGTTTGAATAACCAATCAATGCTTGAGGACATGGAAAGTTATCGAAGTAGCAATTGTCGAGGAATCACTGCAGTGGCCCGCCGACGGGCCATGCGGTCAAAGGGTTGAGTAAGCATTTTTCGAAAAGCCATTAAGTTTCTGAGTGAAAGTCGATTGTGGCGTACCCGACAGGAAGCCCGTCGCGCGGCGAGATGGCTGAGACGCAGACTAACGGGCGAATCGCAGCGCGCACTGTATCGATTAAGCATCAGGTTATGGGCTCTGATATCGCAAAGTACGCGCTGCGACTCGTCCTGTAACTCATTTGCGTCTCTGCCATCTCGCCGCGCGACGAGCCCTCTCTCTGGTATCCGTCGATTGTACGGTACATCTTGAGACGTGCTTCATCTGCACCCAGCCATCCATTCTTTTGTCAAAAGATTCATCCTTTTCTGAACAGCTCATGCCGCATACAAGTGGCATTAGATTCTAGATGGGGACAGGTATATGGCGCATCAAAGGGTCTGATCAATTCCGATAGCTTTATCCTTCACATAGCTTGTGACAAATAGAGCTGCCACCGGTTCGCCTTTGGGGACGTCTAATCAAGCTTTGTGCGAGCTATAGTATTCAATATAGGGTAACAGAGCTTATAAAAATGCATTCTGCCTATGCTTTCTCTTTCTCGGGTTGGCTGGTTGTATCTGATTCGCCTGGTAGGCCAAAAGTTGTCTTGTACGTTGGCTGATGTACATTAAATGAGCATTCAAAAGGTTTCAGGTTTCTGAAAAGAGTTCAATTCGTGGTGAATCTTGAGGCGTACTTAATCTACACCCGGTCATTCATTCTTTTATTATAGCAAATTAGGTACCAATTTGAGAAATGGGCATTCAAGACGAAGAACAACGACTAGGTGTGCTACATTTGGACAAAACTCATAGTCGCAAAAGAAATCCTAAGAGGACGAAAAGAACTAATTTCACGAGGAGTGCTCTTACTGAAGAGGATAAACGTGCGCTGAGGTGAGTTCTGTTGATGTGACACTTTATTTCTTTATTTGCAACTTTCTAGTTCCCATGTTTTCCGTATAGATCTTTAGTCATCTTCAATATATGCTCTCATGGGCACCTGTAGAAGAGCTTCAGATTCCGTTGTTTAGGTATGCTCAAGTTGAGCCATTATACTATATGTGGTGCGATTATTATCGTAGCTTATTAGGAGAAAGGGAGAAGACACCAGATGAGCGTATGTTGAAGGCCGACTATCACGGTGCTCTAGTGCTTGTCGCCGAAGCACACAACCCTACTATGGTGAGGCAGTAAGCTCTAACTATGCGTAAGCCGTCGTGTTATGAATAGTAGCTATTTTAGATTGGTGTAGTGGGCATAATAATCCTGGAAACGAGGCAGACATTCCAACTGATAACGAAAGATGACAAGTATCTAGGTAAGTGTGCATCAAAGATAGTTTATACCAAAGTCTAAGGGGTAACTCAGGACTGAAGTGGTGTAGTGGCAATTGGCTCTGCTCACTAGGCGCGCTGTCTGGAGATCAAATCCTGCCAGCTAAACCAACCATGCCTTCCATCCTTGCGGGATCGGGCAATTGTGCCAGACAAGTCTGGGAGGATAAAAAAAAAACACTGACTTGTACATCGGCTGGCCCTTGAAAGTCATGTATGGGCAAAGTTTTTTCCCTTAAGTTTGGATCTACTTTTAACGTTTTCAGTGATCCCAAAACAAGGAACGGCTTTGCAGTTCATTTTGGATGGAAGAGTGTTCACGATATTTGGTGATGCAATGAGATATAAGCCCTCGCTTCGAGGTAAAAAGCATCGTCTCCGTGTCGCGTTACCATTTTTTATTAGATAAATTATTTATCCTATTTCATATGAGTACATTGTGTTTTGGTACTAGTGCGGAGCCGATCAGTCTTTGACGCGGGCAGTTGCGACGCGGTTCGGCCATTGGTTTTTTTCGATTGGGAAGGTTTCAAAGTATTGGATCATAAACGTACAAAGACTTCATAGCAGTTACGTTTTCAAGTACTGAAGTTTCCACAATCAAACACGACAAATATAATCGAACTATCATAAAAACATTTGTTGAGGCCTATAAAATTTTGCAATATCACAATTGAATTTGTTGCTGTTCCTTGATAAAGCTCAGCAATACACGTATATTTGTGAAATGTTGACCCGAAAGTGTGAGTATGATTCAGTAGGTTCTAGATCGTCACCGGTAGAGATGTAGATGGTAGAGAATTCTTGAGTAGTCGTTTTCTGGAAAAGAATGAATTATCCCCAAGAAATGGCGCCTATATAGTTTCTTCCATTGCTCACCTTGGTACTTGTACGTCAATCGTCGAAATACGATTTATTTTTCTATTTCTTTCCATCATCGTCACATAAGCGATCACCATTGAGAAAACAATAATCAATATCCATGCAATCAATACGAGACTAATAGCGGCAGCAAAACGGGGTACTGCGGACATTGGAAATGTATGTTCAACGATGTCTGTAATTGATGAACCTCAATATTGGTATGTTTTCCAGAGATCGATTTCATAGTGGCTCAGGCAGCACAAAAGGCAATTTACGATGTTTTTGAATTACTGTAGATATTGAAGTTGAAGTTGTGAAGTTGGATTTTTTCACCAGGGGAATTTGTTTTTGAAAATTCCAGTTTTATCGCGCGACACTTCGCAATTCCATAGAATGGAATCGCTCAAGGTTAGACAAGTCTCTCTCCCAAGTTAGATGAGATTCGTTAGTTGCTGAAGAGGGTGAAGCACCAAGTGGACCATAGTCTGGGCTTGGCAAGCTTTCGTAGCCGAGCACCCATACAGATGTTTTTGGGATTTTGAGTGGGAGTTAAGTGCACGGCGCATTCCCCATGAGATTGGTTGGCGTCCAACTTTAGTTTCTCGATTCACTTCAAACACTTATAATTGATCACTATTTCATCGTCATTATCCTGAAGTTTAACAAAGAATTTGACATTGAGCCCCTTTGAGATGCGCCGCGCATTCGACATTTTTTTGGAACTGTGTGAGCTTTCGAGTTGGAATTGGATTTTGCAATGGACTGCAGAAGAGCACAAATACAAATATATGCACAAAAGAGTGTTCTTACCCTTCCGAATGGGTCTGATACAATAACTGGCCCTGAAGAGAGGAAAGGCTCGGGTTACCTGGACAGGATTAGATTCAGGAGTTGATGTAGGGTCCAAGCCTTGCCTAGCCTTGCCGCTGGAAACGTGGTAGGGGCGTTCCGGACGGGTTGTCAAAACTCGCTTGCACTATGGCTCCACTAACCCGCGCGTAATTGAGTGAGCCGTAACGTCGTAATCCGCGTTGCATATTACGGGATGTGCACGAAGGATCTCGTCCATTAGCTCATATTGGCCGTCTTGACCTCACTTTGTAAGGCACTAGCACCATTGTCACGCACTTTCGTGCTGCGACATCAGCATATCTGTGATACTCGCGGGCTGCTCATGCCCACCCTCAAAATATAATAGATTGTTCGACACAACTTCTTCCGTAGTTCTTGCTTTAATTTGTTACGATGGTAAATAGCGAAAGGGTCGAATGGTGGAAATGTTCGTATAATGGACAAGATATCATGGAAGTAGTCGTATAATTGAGAATATATCGAGGATCGCTGAGAGATAAACAGTTTATGAGTGCATTGAATAGCCCGTGATTCTCCTTACTTCAAGCTGAAAGCTTTGTTTGTTGTATTGATTTGTGACAGAGCGCCTGGTTTTCTGCGTGATTGTTGGATAAATGTTGTTTCTGCGCACTGAGCTCGCAAAATAAATAAAAATAAGGTTTTCAATAGTATCTCACCTGCAACACAATTACCATCTTCATCCCTTGAAAATCCTGTGCAGCATTCGCCAGTGTCCACGGGTCGGTCTGCGGCCTCGTGGAAGATGTAACTGAAGTAATGTTGGTTTTCACCAGGGATCTCTTTACTAATGTGGCTAGTTCTCTCACTTTTTCCCGTCCAGGCAACGGCGGATTTCGTTCGGTGATCGCGCTAGGCACAGCGGTAATAAAAGGACACCTATCATTTGAACCTGAAATGATGATCAGTGATTATTTAGTTGTCCGCATCCACAATGCCTTGAATTGCAGCAGCGAAACTATGCTAAAAATATGAGGTACGTAATAATCATAAATGACAAATAAGCAAATAACAACAACTAGGTAAACAAGTGACAAGAATAAAAGTATTGAAAATACAAATCTTCATAAGTTCACCTATTTAGCCTAGACCAGGAAATGCACGATTATTAACTACATGAGCGTAAAATCGATAGTCACAGTTGGATGTGCGACTGAAGTCCTTTAATATATGACACAACATTAAATCGCCTTCGAAAAGGTTCTGTCTCCTAGGGTCATAAGAAGTAATGCCGTCCTCATATATGTATGCTTTTACTAGAACCCGTTGAAATACTATAAAAAAGCACTAATGGCATTGAAGGGGGGAGGGGGGATATCCGGAACGGGGCGTTCTGAAACCGTTGTTAGGTGGTAGGACGGTAGGCTGGACTGAACTCAGGAGTGGGAGAATTGCCAAGGAAAGAAAAAATTGCTCACATCCTCTTCCAGAATCCCTTGCCTCCCTGAGGCTTAGTCTCAAGTACTGCAAGTGACTCAATCACTCAAATGCCCCCCCCCCCCTCCTCCAACGACGTTACGGCCAATATGTAACATGGCTTCATAAATAAGAAATAGTTATTGTGAATATGACGATAAAAAGCTTCTTTACATCTGATAGATATTCTCTGAGAATCGCAGAAATCATGAGGAGACGAAAAATACGAAAACTACAACAAGTTAAGGGAGAATATTTCAATTCGCCTTCTGAACGCTAGATTATCCTAATATGGATTAGTCGCTGGATTTCCTATCGAGCATGAAAACCCCTCAGGAGGTGATTCATTCACCCGCCTATTTTCGTGCAAGGCACTGTTACATAGTTGTTTAAAAACGTTTGAAAATGCCATTTTCTCAATCAGCACGTAATCGACCACATATCGATCACAAGTGCGCAAAATCGATGAATGGATGCAATCGACCGAATGAGAACTACTGAGAAGAAAATTGGTAAATAGGAAGTATCATGAGCTCTGTAGATGGAGGTGGGGTGTGATGACGAAATGCGTGCGTGGAGTCACGTCAGGGTCTGCTGATAAGATAAGGAGCGGTCTTGATGGAATTTCGGGTATGGGTGAGGGATCACCTAGATCGCTTGAGTAATCATTCTTCCTCCTAAAGTATGTTGAGAAATCTCAGATAAACTATTCTTTTTTATCTTTTTTTATAGCTTCGCGGCAACGTGCGGTGACAAGAGGCGCCATTGTCAAGCGCCAGGTCGGTAGATCGGGCTTTGTCGCTACCAACGCCTTGCTATCCTTGCTCCGGTTGTTGTCATTGATTGAAATCAGAGTTCTCTGAGTCATGGCTTGACCAAATACTTTTTGGGCTTACTGTTCCTTTGAAGATGGAAAGTCCGTCGGTAGCAGGCCTTTTGAGAAGTAGGTCTCCGCTGTTGAAGGATGCATTCGTTCTGAAAAGTAGATACGCACTGGAGTGGAGAGCCCTTCGAAATGACCTTTCATCTCTGAAGTATGCGACTTTGCTTCCTGTGGCCATGTGTGTATTAGTCACAGACTTAAGGGCACAGTCCATGATCAAACCCGTTAACCTATTCCATCCCCTATCGTCGTAAACAGGCCGGCAGGCGTGATGTTGTGCCCACTTTGCGGCTTGAAAATGCGCGACGAAGGCGCTGAAAGCCCGCTCGACCCGGAATCTACACCTTCATGCGCAACCCCCCCCCACTCCTGCTGTCAGTTGCCATGCTGGCGTCGCGTCGGCCGCGTAGCGGTAGTTTTAGCATTTCGACTCACTCATTGGCCTGGAGCAACTAGAGCTGACCTTCTGTGTAACTCGTCCAAACATCCCTTTTCCATCCAAGGTGGATGCAGCTGAAAGAGAGGGAGGCCTTGTTAAGCGCGTAGTCAGGGGTTCCTATCGCTTTCCTTTATTTTTCACACTATTCACCTATTTTCAGCTTCCTTGTTGAGCACCATTACACACCCATTTATCTCGGGACATGCTTATCAACCCACTTGGCATTGGTTGTCGTCGAAAGCATCAGAAAGCACACGTGGTACCGTTTTTCTTGGGGCTGCTGTCACTATCAAGCCTGCAACATGTGAAGCGCAAGTAACAAATAAAAATCGTGAGTGGTCACGAAGAGTGGAACTAAAGCATCCTCAATTGAATGCCTGAGATGCCAAGCTCGTGGATTATCATCTGTAAACGCTCTCATCAGCTTGGATTGCATCAAATCGGGAGGAATCTTTAGTAAAACAAGGGAAGTGTGGGTCTTTATGGCGTCAAAGTCATGTGTTCCAACAGGACAGACGTCAGAGTGGAATACAATGATAGCAGAAATATGAATATAGCATGTTCCCTGAAAAGAGGATTTTGTTTGAATTTATTCCGAGTGTTTTTATTATTCCTCATTGTGAAGAAAAATCTTATTCCGTATTCAAATGTGACTACAATCATGAAGAAAGGTAGAGTTCATGGCGCATCGCAGAAGCATGCTTTCCCCCTTCACCCTTCTCTAGCTCATTCTGATGCTATGGGCTGCGCTCAAAGATTCAGGGATCGCGGTTTGTTAGGCAACTTGAAAGTAACTGTTCGCAATAGTTGTACCACAGTGTGGTAAGCCCTGAGCTGAATTATACTGACTTCAATGTTACCTAGAATGGTAGAAATGGAGCCGAAATGGAGCTGAATTGAGGTATAGGGAACAGAGTGCAAATAACGGAGTGCTTAATTGGTGCCGCACTGCATCTCAAGGATCCGAACCTGCTCACGTAAACCAGTCCTCTATTTCTCCGGGTATGATTGGTGCCACACTCATGTGGTTGGCGGGTGCAATAATTCGGGGAAAGTTTATTTATTTATTTATTTATTTATTTATTTATTTATTTATTTATATATTGGACGTAGATTAGTATCCACGTGAAATAAAACCAGCAACGACAGAAACACAGTTATAACAACATGTCGGATTACGATGCAATATATTGGTCAAAAAGGGATTTAGATAGAGAACCAAAAAGTTTCAAGTGATCAAGTGTTTGGGTGTATATGAGAAGGCGTTGTGAAGGAAAATCATTTCGATCTGCACCTATCCCCCAATTGATGCCTACATGGTTTATCAGGGTACTAGTTTTACAAAAATAACGAAAAATTCCCTTCATATTTGTCAGTAGATTCCATGTTCGGTCTTCTTGAAATCTGGGCATCTCGTGGAGCGCATAAGAGCGTAAAATGTGCTGAAATAAGCATATCATGCATATTGAAAAGCACTGCTGATAAGCTATGGTAAATATACCACCAAGAGATGAGCTAGGGTGAAATGGTGCCCCGGTAGGATACGTGGTACCACGATTGCCCGGTAAGCGATAGATGCGGGCTCGGATTCGGACTGTGGCCATGGCTTTGTTCATAACTTACTTTTTGAGCATAGTTACAACGTCCATAATTCGAAGTCTGGTTAGGCGGAGCTACGGACTTGACCTGGAATTCGCCGCACTTGACACTTGTCGCTTGCCGTTTTCAGCTGAATCTGCTTACTGCTAGAAGTTGACGAGATTTGCAGCAGTTTTCGCTACTTTCTAGTACTTCTAGACCTCGTGAAACATTTTTGTGAAGAGATGAGGGCATACGTGAAAAAGAACAATTGTGTACCCCTATACATACAAAGTAGAGCGGGCCTATAAAAATGGTCCAGTACAAAAACAGTTATTCTCGTAAAACTGGGCGTGGCTGTTCAGTTAGCAGGACCTCAGTGAGTGGCGTTTCGGTTGAAAGGATGCCGATCGGAGACCAAAGCACGCGTAGGCTTTGGGCAAACATGGAATTATCGCATTCATATTTGTTTCTAGGAAGTAATTCAAGATGTTTGCAATGTAATTCAAGAGGCGAGTATTCAAAGGATAGCTAGGAGGAAAATCATCCATCTGCTGGAAGTTCACCATTAGTGGTGGTCGTATTAAAGACTTTTGTAAGAGGAGGGCGTATTTGAGAATTTTGAGAATTTGCGAGGGTCGTATTTGTGAAGGCTGAAGGAGCGTTGAATGAATGGAGGTCAAAGAGGGTAGAACTCGTCAAATAAGCAGTTTCATCCCCGCCTGCTCGATGGCAGCTTTGGGAGAATTTTCGGTGGCGGAAATGGAAGTGTGTCATGTTATGCCAGAACATATAAGAGATGGCTGAGGGGGGGAGGGGACCTGTTGAACCTTAATCT